>JASAMY010001061.1:0-76021 GCA_030248085.1 Paralinhomoeus sp. GSCO2_6
GCGCACCTATTATTATTGGCAGTGGAATTGTTTGGACTCTTGAACGTGTTTTCACGGGCGCTAATTGTCAGAAGGTCAAATTGAGGGCACAAAGGCACTTTTATAAGAGAATAGCACAAGTGCAAAGACAAAAAATACCCTATTCAAACTCAGCGAGAGTCACGCATATAGAATAGAACTGCTTTCAAGCACAGCTGCCTGTAGCGGTACCCGTCACTTCCTTGTTTTAGACCACTAGCGGATGCAGGATTTTCTGACAGAGAGGGGAGAGGGTCAGATTTTTCACCGCAGTTTATCCGAAAAAGTCAAGGTTTTGATCCTGACATTGCCATTTGCATTGTTTGCACCATTGTCAACACATGGACGTGAATTGGTAGTAATACGGAGTCGACGAGTCACGGCCAGTTTCTTGCACATGGTACTTCAGGGACCTGTCGAATACTTCTACGAGCCGTTTTCTTGTGGGCAGTATACTGGCGTCTGACGATGCTGAATGCCTCGCTTGGACGGGAAGTGTCGTGAACTTGCTGCGGAATTCGGGGCCATTGTCGTTGACGAGCTGGTCTGGGTTGCCATAGCGTTCGAACAGCTTCGTCAGCCAACGCCAGATTGTCTTTGCCTCGTGGTTGAGCGTCAGCAGGACTTTGGGGAAGTTGGAGTAGTAGTCAATGGGCACCAAGATGTTCTGTTCGTGTTCTGGCGCAACGTACAATAGAACGGACCAGTGACGTCGATCGCGACTGTGGATCAGGGCGCGTTTGGCCTGTCAATCGTCAAGTTGGGCGCCGTCCTTTTGGGGCTCGGACTTGGTGCTGTCTTGGCAGCGGCCGCAGCTCGCTCCTGACGAGCCTTTCGACGTCGGAGCCGATTCCAGGCCACCAATAGGTCTCACAAACGAACAACAGAAAATGAAGAAACAAGAACTCAAAAACATTCTTAAACATTTTTGCTACAATGCACTTTTCACCAAATAGGAAACAACGAGCTATGTACAGTAACACGACCACTGTCAAACACGCACAACATGTGAATATATTCTATGGCGTTGGCGTAGCGTAGTCTCTTGCGAACAGTGGGCGATTGTTCAAACTTTCCCTCAATTGTCGGCTAGAACACGCGGGCACCAGGCCAAAAGGGACAACGACGACCACAGGCGAGCGGAAACCCCAAAGCCCCCCAAAACCCCCCCACCAGAAACACCCGCCCAGCAGCACCACCAGTTGGTGGTGGTGGTGGTGGTGGTGGTGTGTGTTTGGACCATTGTCGGCTAGAAGGTGGCGTTTGGACCATCGCATAGAAATACGACTGTAGTGTAAGTGATAAGTAAAGCTGATCTCATACTACAGGGTGTCCCACCCTCCTGTCGCACCTTTTGTCAAAGCATAACTCAAGCCTGGGTGAACCGATTTGAACCAAATTTCGAACAGTTATCGAAAACGATTTAGCTTAGACTTTCGCCAAGTTTCACTAAAATCGAGCGAGTGTTCAACTTTCAAACAGACCGCCTTTCGAATCGATGCATTTTTCACAACGTTTTATCACTGATCGGCAGATTCTAGCGCAAAGGTCAGCCTTCAAAATTCAAAATTCGCCTTAAAAATTCGTTGCTCAGTAGAGCCAGTCCTAGCTGGTTTTGGCATTCGATGGGGACGATCGCTGACCGAGCCAGTTTCTTAGAATCGCTTAACAGTCGCCATAACAGTTTTCCTTGTTGGCAGCTTTGTTGAGGGAAATTCCTCTTCAAAACGACGAATTGTTTCTTTTTCGTTCTCCATCTTATAGAACTGTTTAACAAGAAAGACGCGCTGGTCCAAAGTAAATTTCTGGCTCGTCATTTTACCAAATTCAAAATTTAAAAAGAATTAGTACAGTTTCCATGGGATGGAAAACGCAACATTCTGCTTGCAAAACTGTAGCTTCGAAACGAAGCAACAGATTGGGCTGAAACTTGGCGAAAGTCGAAGCTAAACCGTTTTCTATAAGTGTTCACAATTTGACTTAAATCGGTTCATCCGGGCCCGAGTTACGCTTTGACAAAAGGTGCGACAGGAGGGTGGGACACCCTGTATAATCGCCGTGTCTGTGTGTCTGTGTGGAGCGCGCTAGTTGGTAAATATTGGCCGAGCGGTCCTGCGTGTTCTTTCTGCTATCCATGTACTTTCTTTGTACGCTTGGTGTCACTTTTTTCACTTTCACAACCAATGAGAAAAACGCCATCAAACGAAAGTGGGCCGTCTGCCAGTAGTTTGACTTGAATTTTCACGGAAGCAATCCATGCGTACATTTGGTGTTCAAATCTTCAGGCGTCGTACCGGTGTGCATCTGTAAATAAGGGCACGATCGCCATTGCCGTTGCGTCTGCTGCGCCTGTCAGTTTCTGTTTCGGCCGATGCGTCTAGTTCCTCTCCAGTCTTCTCGCAGCTATAACCTTCTCCGCAGCGGCAGAACCACCTAAGCGGACATCGTCATCATACGTACAGTGTTTTTTTAGATTGTCACACTTTATTTGCTCGAGATTAAAAAAGAACACTCTATATAGGTACTGTACACGTTCTGTACTCCTGAGTCCTTACAACAACTCTAACTCATGTAGTTTTGAAGAGTTCATATACGGAGAGAGTAAGAATCGCCTCACCTGGTGTCTGTGGCACAATCTCGGGCCGCGTAAACAAAGTCCCAGCGGCACATATCGCCTGTTCGACACACCTGTCAACGTTGCTTGACTCAGAGCTCGCTAGTTGTGCACCCGTCAAAGCACAACAGGGAGCAACCCCCCCCCCCGATACGCCCCCTCCCCTACAAACTACATACGGTATCAGGTAGTAGTGGTTTGAAGCAAAATGACAACGTACTTGAGAGAACACAGAATCACTGCGACGTACACTTATTGTATGTAGACAGAGAGAGAAGTTATTACTTTGCATATTGCGTGCGGTATATACAGTGTATTCGGTGTCTACGTTGAATTCGTCACGACTCACAACAACTGGATGACGTAATCGCACACAATTATCAATCGAACTGAGTCAATGCAATTCGAAAAATGCCCGAATTCGGAAAAATTCGAAAATTCGAAACGACTACCGTAGTCGTAGCCATAGTCGTAGCGGTGGCCGTCGCCGTAATCTTAGTCGTATCTGTAGTTGTGGGCAGCGGGTGGCCTAGTGGTAAAGAATCGGCCTATTGCGCGCACATTCTGGGTTCGATTCTTGATGGGTACACTAAAAGGAGTATTTCCGCATCAATCGATTTCCTCGTCCTGTCGCTGCCCTAGATTACAGATGGCGCTCTTCCGAATATCCTTGGCTAATTCTGTGGCTCTAGGCGTCATGGATATGGGTATGCTATATGGGCCCTTGACGGCCTCCTAGCGTTGCCCCTAATCCAACAACAACAACATCACCTGTAGTCGTAGGCACAGCAGCGGCACATGCAAGCGTGGCGACCGCGCTCAGCGCCAACGACTGGACCACAAAGACGGCCATAGCGCCCATACTCCTTGAGGATGTACTGTAGCTGTTTGTAGGCAGAGTCGGCTTTTGTATGAACTGTTCCTGTTCTGCTATATTGCGTTTTGAGCTGGAGTTGATTACCGAAGAAAACGAACAGCTCTAACGTCCTAACCACAGCAACACGGCAGCCTTTGGACGTCCTGAAAACTGAACTTGTCCAGCAAGTGATCGGTTTGTATACCGTTTTGTTCAAGTCTATAGACTGCTACATAAGTCAGTTCTTTGTTGAGACTGAATCTTGGGAAATTCTGGAAGCGAACAAAGAGTAGAAATGGATGTGAACATGATGGCGTGTGCATGGGAACGCTGCGAGCGAACCGCGTGAATTTCTGTAATTCTTCATTGTCCGGTCTGAACGGTTTTCCCGCAATGCCAGTGTTCTGCGTTGGGTCGACTTGATTCGCCGTTTTCTCATCAGAAAGCTGTTCTATGAATGATGGATACATGTAGTTGACAATCTGAACATACAATGGACACGCGCGAGTTCATCACTGTTACATTGCCCAAGAAATTGTTGTAGGAACACTTTTGATGTCGCGAGAATCGTCGTCTATCAAATCACTTTTATTCTGTTCTGTTGTAGGTGTCGTGTCGCTAGCACTGTAGTATGCGCGGCGCAGGATTCAACAGAGGCGACGAGACGAACATGAGTGTGGTTGGTTACATGCCGAAGGGTCAACAAATACGTCGTGTATGTACGTATGGACATGTATGTTGTGATCGTGTGCATGGCGACTGTCGTGCAGCGGCGTCCGGTGAAACGAAAATATCCGTAGCGCCCTCGTGTTCCCTTCTCCCAATCCCCAGGGGTGGCCCCTCCTAAATTAAAGTCGGACTTTCGGCCGACGCCGCTCGCGCGCTGATCAACTCGATTAGGACGGCAGGACCAATGTTGCGCCCCCCGTCGACCGTGAGGGGGTGGGGGGGGGGGGGCAAGGGAAAGGGGCCCGCATTTACGCGCGGCTCCCTCAACGGCGAGACGCGTTGAGGGCGCAGCCTATTTTATTGTCGGTCTCTGGCCCCTCGGCAAATTGCTTCCTGTCCTCGTGTCTTTCTTCATTGCCCCACACTCGGGCCGCCGGTGGAAACAAAGCAGAACGAGAAACACGGAGCTATATGCGAAAGCGTTTTGAAGTCGCAGCAGCAACAACAACAACGACAACGACCGACTCACCGACTTACTGCCTGTCCTTAATTGCCCTGTCAGGGTTGAGTTTTAATAGGCTTTATATTTTCCTATTTATTCATAAGTAGAATGTTCAGTACCACCCACCTACCTAGAATGGGCTGTCCTGGGTTCTACTGGAGTATTTACGATAGATGTTTTTGATACAACGAGCTCACCACACGTGCACGTATCTATTGAACTATTGACGGACATGTAATCAGAAGGGGTACTGCAGTTACGCTGCAACATTGCTGCCTCAATATATGTTCGGATTGCTACATGCGATGTTTAGAAAACGTGCTGCTCTCAAACGGTGACGGTTGGATTGTGAACGGCAAATAGAGCATGGAACCGGAAAGAAGCTCCGACTTTCATGGTCAAAGTACATGTAGTACCGAACAAGTGGTCTACCCTACCGAACTGGACACTCAATACCGCTGTTGTTGCGGATGCTTTCACGTCAAGGTGCGGGTCAATATTTTTTGTATATTTTTATTTCATTTTATTTTATTTTTGCATAAGAAGCAAATTTATTACATAGAATCATTATTCTATGAATGATTTGTTGGTACCCTAATATTTTAAAACTATTTCAGTGCGGCGCAGCAACGTTGGCTTGGCTGGAGACGGTGTGTCTTGGAAGCAGTCTCTTTTTGGGAGGATTGCAAGCACTGACGCAGCAGAAGTAAAAACAAAAAAATATTTGCAATAGTTTCATCGCAAGCCCTTTTAGCTTCGCCCCGCACATATTCCTGTTGTTCTTCTGCTGCGTTGGCGGCTCGTTGCTAGTAAACGTTCTATTGCACGTCGGAATCTGCACGGAAAGCGCGCGTCTGCTCATTCCAAAACTCGTCTGTCAAGTTGGTGTTTTTATTGGAAAACAGTACTGTATGACGCAGTTCTCGTCGCGAACCAATTTTTCGATTCTCTTAAGGGTGTGGTGGTGTTAGTGCTCGCTTTGTTGACCGGCTGGTCCGCCGCTGCTTTTATTTTGGATGAAGAACGACTAAGAGGCTACCTCGAATTTGCGGATAGTAAGTTTGTGCACGCGTGTATGTACTATGCACGCACTGAAGATTGAGACTACAGTAAAAAATAACAGGGGTGTAGAACGTAAGATTGCATCGTGATTATTGAAGAATGGAACATTTTTTGATCAGTACGATTTTTCGATCAATTCACATCGGGTCGATTTTCGTACCTAAGCTCATGTTGACATTGTACTAGACATACGGTACCTCAAAGGGTGCATGGACCTACCTCCTACCAAGGTACATGTACAGCGACAGTAGTTGTATGTGTCATTTCATTAGTTTATTATTCTTTCGATCTCCAAGCGCGGTGGCATTACAAAGCTATCCAGAATTGCTAGAAATTTATATACCTATCGTCAAGGGATTTTTGTACATTTTCTGCATGCTCGAGTCATCCAAGCGAGCAAGTACTGTGCTAAGATTCGTGAAAAGTTGTCAGCTCATAATGATCGTTTTCAGCTCATCCAAAAGCAACTCTGTTTGGCTGTCTTGCTGCACTTGTGGTAAATATTTGGGTGTTAACGGTGATTTACGGCTGCTATCGCTACTTTGTGGAGGTCGCTGAGTTGCCGGTGACGATTCTTTTAACATACTCTCTTAATTTAATTAATTTTTCTAGTCTCACAGGTCTACGAGCCAGAAACCGAGTCACAGCAGCAGTACGCAATGGCGGCGACCACCAGTAGTCATTGTGGTGTGTTTTCGTTCTTACTTAATTAAGCAATTGGTTGGTGCAGTGCAGAAACATTCCAGCGGATAATAGTTTTTTTTTCTTTTAGCGGCACCGTCAGTGCCTCCAGCCGGTGTCAGTGACCTTCCTCGGGAAAACTAGACATAAATTGCTACTGGCTACTGTACATGCTTACCCAGATCGCTGTGTTTATTGTTGCCTGTGAAATCGCGGCGTCGTTTCAGCCTGACAAATGTACATCTTGAATTGGAAAGACTTCTGTTTGCTTGTTGTCCTGCGGATTGCCTCTTGTGTGCTCTCTCCTGGTCATACATACGCACGCGGAAAGCAGCGTCTTTTATAATGCGTTTTGACCAAGAAGCACACAAATAGCGCTAATCACAATGTACTTTAATGTGTTCACCAAAATGTACACGTTTACCGAACCGCCTCTAATGACTACCCCACTCTCCAGGATCGCACAGGGTGGCTTGACATTAACGTAGTGCGAACGGTGCAGCAATTATGTACACGTGCAACATTTATACGAACAGAGGAGTGTTCGTACGGTGCCTACGAACAGTGCAGTGTTCGTATATCGTAGCCAACTAGGTTAGGTCCCTTTCTCGTCGTCCCAGACAAGTTGCGCTGACACAATAGCCTAGGTTTCCCTATTTTTTCTAAACGTACGTGTGAATCATTCATTGAAAAGTGTTTGCTCGTCTTGCTAAAATAGGGACTCGTCTGTTTTCACCGGCCTGGGTCAGAAAGCTCTTGCTTACCGCCAAGCGTCTGTGCGCAAGGCTGTTTTCTCGCCAAAATAAGCAACAGCGAGCGCTTATCATGAGGTAAGGGTGGTGTGCGCTTCTTATCATGGAGTACGGTAGAACGAAAGAACACTCAAACATACGTATCTACCTATATTCCGTGCCGACTAATTTATGCAGCAATATTTAGTGGTGAGCATGACATGACGACTTCAAGGTAAGGTACATATTTTGTGCGCACGTCAGGCTCGGCTCTGCACAAGAGCGCAACCAAACCAACGCTTGGTCGAACTGCAACGTTTCAATCGCAACTGCAAAAAATTCGTGAAAATCGTGATGAGCTGCTGGAGAAACGGTCGGTCGAGTATGGGACGAGAAGCAAATAAGTGGCGCAGTCATGAACTGAACGATCATTGGAACTGAGGAGGGGATCATTGTGGGATGAAAGAAGTAAACAAGTCAGTCCATGTTATCACGTGATATCAATTTTCTATGGTTCTTCTCTCCTATGTTCTTCTTTCGTGCATGTGTCGCTGTGCCTACATCTATACGTTTGTTTTTGTGTGCGCGAGTGTGCTACAAATAAAAAAAGCAAGTCTTTTAAAAGTCACCGGATTAGTTCAGTTAAACCGAGTTTCACTCATGCGTCTGTTCTCACAATCGTCAAATTAAGACAGACTGTCAAAAGGTAGGTGTCAGTCGATTCACCACACTTGTTTTGCAAAAGAAAGGGAACACAAACAAACGTCGGCCCTTTGTATATGCTAGGGGAAGGGAGGGGGACACACCTAGCAGACGAAAAGGCAGGCGCGAATATTAGGAGAAAAAGTCCAACGCAAACACGAAACCACAGGCTCAATGCGCGAAGGTGGCGCAGGCAACCCGTTGTTGACCAATGCTTACATACTTTCTTTCAGCAGCGTTTAGCCCACTTTCTCTGTCGGCGTCGAGAGGGTTCCGTCCCGTTCTAGCGACGTCCCGTTCTAGCGACATAGATCTAAGAGATAAGATCGGAGAGTCCCCTTCTAGCAAGGAAGGGTCCCGTTCTAGCAGCTTCAAGATACCGTATGATTTCGTTTAATGGGTCGGCTCCAATTTGTTTGTCCAAACGCGGCACAAAAGATTCTGACAACACCGACACGACACGTCACAAAGTTCTTCACGAATTGACGCAATCAACAAGCACCGCATAGCAGATAACGCATATTCTGTAGCGAGAGCAGACAATGGTGGCAAACAAAGTGGCTGCAAGCTGAACAGCGAGGGAAACGGCGTACTGTGCTGAACGGTCACAATTCTGAGCGGCAGCTGCGGCGGCGTCGACAGGATGACAGAAGTGCGGATTCTTGGGTTGGTCGGGGTTGGTGAGGAATCCTCACTGAGGATGTCGTTATTGTCGCCCAGGCGGATCGTGGGCACTACACCCGGCGAAACCTACTCCTTTCTTCTTGCCGCGTTTGAGAGGATGTCGCACTGGACGCATTTCCACACTCGCCGCTGCTTGTTTTGGATGGAGAAATGATAGCAGCGGCCAGGATGCCCTTTGCTTGGGTAAACGATCAAACCAAGAGGGTTGTACTTACTGGGAGCAAAATTGGCGGTTCCTAACTCTTTGAAACTGAACAGTGGATGACAGACAAGTGATACGCGCCGCGCAGTGCACACTGCACAGTGCGAGTGCACTAATATGCAGCAGACGTCCGATCGTCGGGACTCGGGACTCCCACTCCCAACGCATCCAATGCATCAATCCAACGCTGTATTCGGGACTGGGATACGGTGTCGCTAGAACGGGACTGCGCTTTATCTATCGCGTCCATCTCGGTCGCTAGAACGGGACGCTGCGCAGCAGGAGATGGGCGAACTGTCGCTAGAACGGGACTTTACCATATATGCTCCAGACATACTCACCAGGTGAAGAGCCGCACCTTAACAAAACAAGACCTATGCCTATGCTCCTATGCTCCTATGCTCCTATACAGCAATTGATTACTATTTTCTTACCAGTAGCAACAGTGAGCAGGTGATACAACTATCGGCCAGCTGCGCACTATTGAGTATTCGGCTTTATTTTGGCGATAGCCTTCAGGCATGATCCTGCAGCGGCCATTAATGAAACCGTACAGTTCATACTCATTGCCTTGACCACAGGCCTGGCAACAGTGCCAGGGAAGGAAAGACAAATCGGTTCGCAATGGTTCTCTTTTGTATGTCCACCTAAAGCAGCTGCACATGAGAAAACGGCATTTAGATCACATGAAGTCAAAACAATACTCAGTTTGTTTGCCCGCTTCCCCTCCAATAACAAGACAAACGAAAAAAACGACAAGACAAAGTTTCTTTATTCTTTTTCTTTCAGAAAGATATCGCAGTGTGCTGTGCACCGTACTTGCACGTAATTGGGCAGTGCAGAGGACAGCCGACGAGCGACGGCCAAAACGACTGAACGGGGGTTCGAGTTACCGACGAGTGTGGGGCATGGCGGAAGCGTTCCTACCCGCACCAGCCACTGCCTGGCACCCCACCCCAACAACGCCAACTGTCAGGGGACTCGCGTGCCAAGTGGCGGCCAGCCACCCGTCCTCCACAGCAACCCCGCCGTCCGCCCAAAAACCAGCCGAACATTAGCCCGAAAACGGACGGACGGCGGGATGGCCGCCACTTGGCACGCGGGTCCCCTGACAGCCAGACAGACGGACAGAGCTGTAATTTGACTCCAGCAAGGGGAAGGAAGGAAGGCTATGCGGTGACGCTTTTTCTGCAATGCTTTTTCTGTAACCTAACAAGTGGAACATGACAACTTGCACGGACATAAATGGCATAGCGTACGGATTATGGATGTGATGCCTACTATATGGATCATGGCTATATATGTCTACAGCTTGTTGTATCGCTTTACTTCTCTTTTCGACTTTTCTAATTTTCTAGTTTCTAGTTTTCTAGTTCTAATTTTCTAGTTCTAATTTTCTAGTTTCCGACTTTTCTACCTCATTTGTTGTTTGTTCTGAATCGTGTCTACTGCAGCAGCGCGATCGCCACCAGGAAGAAGATGACGCTGGATCCACCGTGGCCTAAATTGACTAGCTTCAGTGCATACGTACCTGCGTGCGTGCGTGCGTGCGTGAGTGCGTGCGTGCGTGCGTGCGTGCGTGCGTGCGAGCGTGCGTGCGTGCGTGCGTGCGAGCGGGCGGGCGAGCGAGCAGGCGGGGCGGGGCGGGCGGGCGAGCGGGCAGGCGGATGGCGTACGGGCGGGCCTCAGTTGCACCTTTGGTGGCCGAGTTTGTTTTGTCGTTGCAGTAGTTGCGCTTGCAGCTACTGCACGTTCCGCGGCCACCGGCTTCCTTGCACGCCTCCGCCATCGACTTGCACACCGTGAGCTCCCTGTCCTCACAGCCTTTCTTGTTGCTGGGGATACCAGTGGCTCCTAAATGGAATGGAACACTGCAATTTCTTTATACAAACGGATGATACTGGAATATTCGGATGAACCCACCGTTGCAGTGGAACGAGTAGCACGCGGCTCCCGTGCATTTGCCGCCGTTGTCCGTAACGCACACGTAGACACGACTCAACTGCAAACTGCATGGCTGGAAACTTGTGGCAATGATGAGTGCCAGCAGCAGCATTTTCATTTTCTTGAAAGAGTAATCTCTCTTGCCGTCGAATAGGCTCGAATAGCGCCGTTGACGACTGTTGCCGTCTGTGAACGGCTGCAAGCTGGCTGCGGAAGTGACTCAGCCACTTCTGCTTTTCCGTGGCGCCGGCGCTTGTCAATCGGCGCGCGCAGCACATGCCTGGCTGGCTTCGTTCGTTCTGACCTTAGGCAGCTGGTTCATAGCACAGAGCGGCTGCGTTCCCAGCCCATGAAGGCGCCTGCGCTAGCGCTTGTCGGACAGCGCGCAAGAAGTATGGATTGACTCACACGGACGCATTGCTCCTTGCGTTGCGTGCCTTCGGCCTATTCGCATTACCGTTGGCAAGCTAGCGACGCTGTGATACAGAGCGTTGTTATACGCGTCAATGTACAGTGTCAGTGTATAACGTCGCAACGCGCGCAGCTCAGCATGTGATCAGACATTAGACTCATACACGGTACCGTACGGTACAGTATAGACCAGTACAGTAGTTGCTGTAGTTTCGCTTAGTGCATACAGCACTAAGATTTGAGCCACGGTAGAGTATAGACCGGTATAGTACGATAGCCGTTGAGAGCTGCAATCAGGGTGTACGCGTCAGCGTACAACCCTAATATGTGACGACTTCTGAATGCGGGTTTTTGAATTTTCGATCGCCTATAACTTTTGATTGCCTGAACGGATTTCGGCGCGTTATGGCTCAAATAAACCGCCTTCTTCTGGGGCATCGAACGCGCCATAACGCGTTTCCTTGTTTTACTGAATGGGGTCAGTAGTTCCAAAAATGTTTCGCAAACGCGTCTTTTTTTTTTCATGTTCTCTGCCACTTTTTTGGAGCGCCGCTCGCGAACGCCAAGAGCGATTGGCCTGAAACTTGGCGTGTAAGCGCGACCCATGATGGCATTTTCAACATGCAAAGCATTTGCCTCTAGGTCCTACCAGTGTTGAGTTATGGCCGATTTTCCCCGTTTTTTTGGACATAGTCGTTTTTTTGGCCAAAATTTTGTGCGCTATAGGCGCCTCAACCGCTCATCGCAGAGATTTGCTATAATGGTGAAAGTTGATCGCCTAGACATGTAGCATTGTACTTTCAACAAATTGGGCGCGACCAGTGTCTATATCGACAATGGCGATTTTTTTTATAGTTCCGACAAGAGTAAAACTCCAAAAAATGCCATGTAAACCCCCAATTTTTTTTTATTTTCGTGAACAATACGTCAAGGCGAGTCATCGGTGGTCAATGTTTTTAAAGTTTCATCACTGGATAATGAGATATGAGCTCCTGAACCTTCGAAAAATGATTTTATTTTTAATTTTTTTTTTTATAATTTTTTTGTTAAATTAATCGGCATGAAACTTTGCAAACATATGCTGTATACAATCAGAAATTAATCCCCCAAATGGATTCTTCCTAAATGCCCACAATCTTGAGATCCGGAACACTTAGTAATGTTGCGTCTTGGACAACAAATCGAGAGGTCGCGGGTTCGACTCCCGCTGGCGTCTCTGCCATCTCTTAAAAACCAATCAATATTGCGTTACCCCAGTGTCCCTTCCTGCCCCACCCATGTTGTTCCCATGAACCACCCTGCATTTTTTTCAGTTTTTTCGTTTTTCTTTTCAGATGTTAAAATGTTTTTTGGCTGACTTCAAGTGCTTTTGGGATGTGCACTCTCATGTGCAACCTCACAAGGCACACATTCACGCACGCACGCACGCACGCACACACACACACGCACGCACGCACGCACGCACGCACGCACGCACGCACGCACGCACGCACTGACGCACGCACGCACGCACGCACGCACGTCCACCCGCACTCTTGCATGCGCGCACGCACACACCGACGCACGCAAGCACGCCCGCACTCTCGCATGCACGCACTCGCGCACGCACGCACGCACGCACGCACGCACGCACGCACGCACGCACGCACGCACACACGCACGCACGCAAGCACGCCCGCACTCTCGCATGCACGCACTCGCGCACGCACGCACGCAAGCACGCACTGACGCACTCTCGCACGCACGAACGCACGCACGCACGCGCGCACGCACGCACGCACGCACGCACGCACGCACGCACGCACGCACTTTCGTACGCATGCACGCACGCGCGCACGCACGCACGCACGCATGCACGCACGCACGCACGCCGTAGTTGACCACCATCTTGGCCGCGCAGAGGGTCGCATAGGACGCGTCCTCAACGAGCATGCTGGTTGTGGTGGCGTCCTCGTGGTCGGGCTTGGGGTAACGAGCGCGTCATGCGCCACTCGCTGGTGTTCAGCCCCTGATTCTGTAACTCGAGGAGTTGCAGCACGTCCTTGGTGTTCGAGACGTTGCCCAGGAAGGAAGGTGTTTGTAAAGAAATTCTACAGTTTTGAACTTGTACACTGTACACATTTAATACGACGTTTCGGCTACAACACCCCCTCCCCCCACAGAATGGTCTCTGGCGTCCCCCCCCCCCCACCCACTTCAAAAACTCGGTTACATGTATGCTACTGTGGTAGGGAAACTCACGCCCCCTGTGTGGGTGCACCTTGTTTGCACTCGAAATCCGTGCACGCGTGGGAGCACATTTCGTACATATCAATACGAAAAAACACTGTATTAAGGAAAAATTTGCAGGCAGCTGCAAAAAGGGGAATATGTGACTTCCGTAGAGCTGAAGTCCACTTTGAAAAAAGATTGTATAAATAAGAGCATTGCAGTGGAGTCCACTTTGAAAAACGATTGTATAACAGCATTGCAGTTGATGTGGAGTCCATTTTGAAAAACGATTGTATAAGAGCATGCAATGGTATGAACAATCAATTTGCTTGTCACATATTCGGCGTTTTTAGCGTGAGCTGTTTTGGCATATTTGATTTCGGACAACAGTCATTCTAGTGACATCACTGTTGCCCAGCTAAAAGTGACACACACCACTGCCCTACGCACATTGCAGATAGAACTAAAAACCATAAGCGCAACTGGACTCTTGGTGTGGTGTGGTATGTATTTCGATGCTGCTGATTACGGATTCTCAAAGGACAGGTAAATGATAAGTTTCAAAACGGTAATGTAGATTGTGTTTGTAGAACAGCTCCTTAAATTATACCTGAAGTGCCTGTTGTGCATATTCTCCATCCATTAACACAACAAATTTCTGTTACTGTGCTTCAAAGAATCAGTTATCCCAATTCCAGACTGCACGTATGTTTGCAGAATAGAACAATTTGTAGGTATCGTAATTCGAACTGTGGTAGAATCAAAATATTCTATTCATTGGATCATCATTTCCAACTTACAAAATATTTGAGTGTCTATGTACGTACGTGCGTGTGTGCGCGTGTGTGTGTGTGCGTAGGTAGATATGCGCTTTTCCTAGTATGCTAAGTGCCACTGTATTCTGTCATCATGTAGCGAGCGCTAAAAACGCCGAATATGTGACAAGCAAATTGATTGTTCATACCATTGCATGCTCTTATACAATCGTTTTTCAAAATGGACTCCACATCAACTGCAATGCTGTTATACAATCGTTTTTCAAAGTGGACTCCACTGCAATGCTCTTATTTATACAATCTTTTTTCAAAGTGGACTTCAGCTCTACGGAAGTCACATATTCCCCTTTTTTGCAGCTGCCTGCAAATTTTTCCTTAATATACGATAGCCGTTGAGACCTGCAATATACGATAGCCGTTGAGACCTGCAATATACGACAGAGCTGCAGTGGGTTTACTAAAAAGCAACACAGCACCACAAAGGAAAACACCGGAATAGTGCAAAGTAATAGTCCGGAACAATACGATAGCGAATCGACCATTACTTTCTGAAAGATCCTCCTTTTGCTAAAAAAACCCGTACTTTACGATTGCGCCGAAATTTTCCTCACAGATTGGGGCTTCCGTGCGGCCAGGCGGCGGACACAGATAGCTTCCGACGAGGAAAGTTGTTCAGGCAGTTTCAAGTCAAGTTCCTGTGCAAAGGTCCTTCTAAAGCCCGCTCAAAAAAAGACCGCGGACTAGTCCGTGGACTTTATTGAAAGTTGATCGTCCGGCGGATAGTCCGCCGGACTATCCGCCGGACCCGCTCACGGACCCGGTCTTTCGATTTACCGCCGCCGGATAGTCCGGCGGACTATCCGCCGGACCCGCTCACGGACCCGGTCTTTCAATTTACAGCCGCCGGATAGTCCGCCGGACTATCCGCCGGACCCGCTCACGGACCCGGTCTTTCGATTTACAGCTGCCGGACTATCCGCCGGACTCGAGTTGACCAACTTTCAATAAAGTCCGCGGACTAGTCCGCGGTCTTTTTTTGAATCTGGCGGAAACGCCTTCCGAGTACAGATAATGCGCAATTTTAGGTACTTGGAAGTTTCTGACAGCGCACTTGGAAGTTTCTGGCCGCTGCTGCCGGGCGGGAGAGCTAGAATTGAACGTAATTTTTGTTCTTCTTTTATAATACTGCTTTCGCTGAGCTCTGAGGTGGCGCTGTTGAGCTGGCCGGTCGTCGCGCCGAGGCTTGTTTCGAATTGTTTTCTACCGTACCGACAAAAGTACCCGTTCAAAAGAGGGTGTAGGCGCGCATCTATTTACAAATGCGCCGCGTGTACGTGTGCCTATATTTGTTTGTTACAGGTAAACTCGCGAATGCCTTGCCGTACGCACATGCGCGATAGCTCGATCGAATCCTCGCGACCCCGAGATGGTCATGGGCTAGATCGATTTTCGATTTTTAATATGCAAATTTTTACCGTAATTGTACGAAATTGTGTGGTCGGATAGATCTAGCACGGGTTGTTAAGGGAAACTGGTGCGCTTTCTCTGCTCCTGCTCTCTCTGCTTCCTCTGCTCTGCTACATGCAAGCACGTGCACGCACGCACGCACGCACGCACGAACGCATGCAGGCACACCTTCCAGAACGCGTGCACGCACGCACGCACGTGCACGCGCGCACGCACGCAGACACGCACGCACGCATGCACGCACGTGCAGGCACGCACGCATGCATGCACGCACACCCGTGCACACACGCACGTGGCACGCACGCACGCACACGCGTGCACACGCACATGCACACGTTCACGCACGCACGCACGCACGCACGTGCACGCACGCACGCATGCATGCGCACGCACGCACGCACGCACGCACACACGTGCAGGCACGCACGAACGCACGCACGCACGCACGCACGAGAGTGCACGGACGGGCACGCACGCATGGGAGTGCACGCACGCACGCACATACGCACGCATGTACAGACGTGCGCACACACGTGCGCGCGCACGTGCACGCACGCATGCACACACACGAGTGCAGGCACGCATGCACGCACGCACGCACGTACACGCACGCACGCACGCACACACACACGCACGTGCACGCACGCACGCACGCACGCACGCATAGAACGGCAGTGCGTGCGTGCACGCGCACGCGCACGCACGCACAGGAGTGCACGCACGTGCACGCATGCACGCGCGGGAGTGCACGGACGTGCACGGACGTGCACGCACAGGAGTGGACGGACGTGCACGCACGGGAATGCATGGACGCGCACGCACGGGAGTGCACGGACGTGCACGCATGCACGCACGTATGCACGTGCGCATGCACGTACACGCCCGAACCCACGCACACACGCACGCACGCACACACACGCACGCACGCACATTTGCACTCAAGCACTCACGCACGCAAGCACGCATGCACGCAGGCACAGAGGAGCACAGAATTTGGGCCAGTTTCTGTCAACAGGGTGCACGCCTTCACGATCAACAGAGGAGCACAGAATTTGGGCCAATTTCTGTCAATGGGGTGCACGCCCTCACGATAAAAAGTGGAACTCAGAATTTGGGCCAGTTTCTGTCAACAGGGTGCACGCCCCAATGGACAAAGGCGGAGCATAGAGTTTGGGCCCCTCAATGCTGACAACTGTCCTAAGGAACACTCGCCCACACAAGCAAAAGACAAAGCTACGCATATCCTTGCACATTATGATCACGTCGACGTCATATGCAAAATCAATTGTTTCGTGCCTGAATGTATACATGGCGGCCGAAGGCCGCGCGCGCCTCTAGTCTCTAAAAAAAGACCGGCGGATAGTCCGGCAGCTGTAAACGCGTCTTTTGACCGACGGACTCCGTGTCCGAGTCCGGGTCCGGGTCCGGGTCCGTGACCGGGTCCGGCGGCTGTAAATCGGCCTTAATGGCAAAACACAGGGGTAACATGCAAGCGAGCGTGACTCGCTCGTTTCATTCCGGATTCCCACGGGGCCAATTGGCAACGAAACGTTAGAGTGCCGCCGCCTCGCCTCGATCTGCATTCAAAATTTCAGGCCAATAGTTTGTCGTTCACCCGTCGTTCAAAATTAAAATGTGGCACTCTAAAACATCCTGTACATGTACAGTTTTTTTCCACCGGTTTTATTAAAAAAAGTACGGTCTTTAAAGTAGCTGGCCATTTGTTGACTTATAGTTATACTTTTTGGTCAAAAATGGGTATAAATAGAGTCTAAACAGTGTTATTTAGCTGTTTTATGGTCATGTAACACTGAAAAGCACTGAAAACACCAACATTTACTCACTTTTATCGTTTTAGACAGAGTGAAAATCCCTTGGAAAAATTCTGGGGGAGGGTCGTTGGGGAGGGGGGGGGGGGTCTGGAAAAATAGTTGGGGCCCCAAAGCCCCCCCCCCCCCAGTTACAGGTATGATTGGGGGCGTTACGGAGAACGTACCGGTTGTGGCGGTCTGTCTGAAAAGGTGAGCGCGAGAAAGGTGACGGGCAGCCAGTCGGAGTCGGCGGGAAAGAGGTCGCGCAGTCGTCGGCAGCTGAGGCGGCAGGCGGCCACTGCGGACGGCGAGAGGAAGCTCGTCGCCCTGTACACCGCCGGCGCCGGCAGTCTGTCCAGCATCCCTTCGCCTTCGAGTAGTAGAGATGAGCGTGGGCCTGGAAATCCCGGCCCGGCCCGGCCAAATCCACAAAAAACCGGCACAGGCCCGCAAATTTCTATTGAATTTTCGCCCAAAAACGAGGCAGGCCCAGCCCGATCCTGGAAAATTGGGCCCAGGTCCGGCCCATGCTCATCTCTATCGAGTAGTCGTGTGTGCCACAGGAGACGCCAGCCAGCGTATAGCACGGCAAGTCGACACAGCACTGCAGGCTGAATAATCGTGTAGTTCCACTAAGGACGCTGGATGACACAGGCGGATGGAGTCCCACTCTATCCCCTGCTGGGCTATACGCCGTTCTCGATCGCCGATGAACGCAATAGATAAAGCGCCGCGTCCGCACTAGCGGATCCAAAGCCGGGGGCAGGGGGGCGGGCCCCCACCTGTCGTTGTCGGCAAAGGCGGGCAAGGGGGGCAGGCGCAGGGGGCAGAGGGGCGCATCGGACTAATTTTTTGCTGTTTCCCTTAGAGTAGCGCATGGCATACATACATACATATGCGGAAAAATTTTGCCTGCGGCGCTGGAGCACTGCGTTTGGATGGCCGCTTGCACTGTGATGGGATCTATTTTTTTTGGGAGGCGCCGATCTAAAGCAGGGCAAGACGGAAGGCCTTCCTTGCCCAAGGCACGTAAAGGGGCGCAAGGGAATGCAAGCAGACCAAATGTGACCAAATCGGATTAAAAAATGCTCAGAAGAACGTTGAAAACCCAAAAATGCTTTTGGACGACAATTATCAGGGTGTACGCGTCAGCGTACAACCCTAATATGTGACCACTTCTCAATGCGGGTTTTTGAATATTCGATCGCCTATAACTTTTGATTGCCTGAACGGATTTCGACGCGTTATAGCTCAAACGAACCGCCTTCTTCTGGGGCATCGAACGCGCCATAACGCGTTTCCTTGTTTTGCTGCAAGGGGGCGATACCTCCAAAAATGTTGTGAAAACGCGGGTTTTTTTTTCGTGTTCTCTGCCACTTTTTTGGACCGCCGCTCCTGAACGCCGCTAGCGATTGGGCTGAAACTTGGCATGGATACGCAGTCTATGGTGGCAATTTCTACCTCAAATGCATTTGCTCCTAGTTGCTTCCAGTCTTGAGTTATGGCCGATTTTTCCCGTTTTTTTGGACATAGCCGTTTTTTCGGCCAAAACTTTGTTAGCTATAGGCGCTTCAACCGCTCATCGGAGAGATTTGCTATAATGGTGAAAGTTGACCGCCCAGACATGTAGCATTTCACTTTCAGCAATTCAGGTCGCTCCGACTTCCATGTCGCCATAGCCGAATTTTTTTGATAGTTCCGACAAGAGTAAAACTCCAAAAAATGCCATGTAAACCCCCATTTTTTTTTTATTTTCGTGAACAATACGTCAAGGCGAGTCATCGGTGTCAATGTTTTTAAAGTTTCATCACTGGATAATGAGATATGAGCTCCTAAACCTTCAAAAAATGATTTTATTTTTATTTATTTTTTTATAATTTTTGTGTTAAAGTAATCGGCATGAAACTTTGCAAACATATGCTGTATACAATCAGAAATTAATCCCCCAAATGGATTCTTCCTAAATGCCCACAATCTTGAGATCCGGAACACTTAGTAATGTTGCGTCTTGGACAACAAATCGAGAGGTCGCGGGTTCGACTCCCGCTGGCGTCTCTGCCATCTCTTAAAAACCAATCAATATTGCGTTACCCCAGTGTCCCTTCCTGCCCCACCCATGTTGTTCCCATGAACCACCCTGCATTTTTTCAGTTTTTTCGTTTTTCTTTTCAGATGTTAAAATATTTTTTGGCTGACTTCAAGTGCTTTTGGGATGGGCTTTATGTGCAACCTCACAAGACACACATTCATGCACGCACGCACGCACGCACGCACGCACTGACGCACGCACGCACGCACGTCCGCCCGCACTCTTGCATGCGCGCACGCACACACCGACGCACGCAAGCACGCCCGCACTCTCGCATGCACGCACTCGCGCACTTTCGTACGCATGCACGCACGCACGCGCGCACGCACGCATGCACGCACGCATGCACGCACGCACGCACGCCGTAGTTGACCACCATCTTGGCCGCGCAGAGGGTGGCATAGGACGCGTCCTCAACGAGCATGCTGGTTGTGGTGGCGTCCTCGTGGTCGGGCTTGGGGTAACGAGCGCGTCACGCGCCACTCGCTGGTGTTCAGCCCCTGATTCTGTAACTCGAGGAGTTGCAGCACGTCCTTGGTGTTCGAGACGTTGCCCAGGAAGGAAGGTGTTTGTAAAGAAATTCTACAGTTTTGAACTTGTACACTGTACACATTTTTATTTAATACGACGTTTCGGCTACGACACCCCCTCCCCCCCACAGAATGGTCTCTGGCGTCCCCCCCCCCCACCCACTTCAAAAACCCGGTTACATGTATGCTACTGTGGTAGGGAAACTCACGCCCCCTGTTTTGTGCACCTTGTTTGCACCCGAAATCCGTGCATGCGTGGGAGCACATTTCGTACATGTCAATACGAAAAAACACTGTATTAAGGAAAAATTTGCAGGCAGCTGCAAAAAAGGAGAATATGTGACTTCCGCAGAGCTGAAGTCCACTTTGAAAAAAGATTGTATAAATAAGAGCATTGCAGTGGAGTCCACTTTGAAAAACGATTGTATAACAGCATTGCAGTTGATGTGGAGTCCATTTTGAAAAACGATTGTATAAGAGCATGCAATGGTATGAACAATCAATTTGCTTGTCACATATTCGGCGTTTTTAGCGTGAGCTATTTTGGCATATTTCATTTCGGACAACAGTCATTCTAGTGACATCACTGTTGCCCAGCTAAAAGTGACACACACCACTGCCCTACGCACATTGCAGATAGAACTAAGAACCATAAGCGCAACTGGACTCTTGGTGTGGTGTGGTATGTATTTCAATGCTGCTGATTACGGATTCTCAAAGGACAGGTAAATGAGAAGTTTCGAAACGGTAATGTAGATTGTGTTTGTAGAACAGCTCCTTAAATTATACCTGAAGTGCCTGTTGTGCATATTCTCCATCCATTAACACAACAAATTTCTGTTACTGTGCTTCAAAGAATCAGTTATCCCAATTCCAGACTGCACGTATGTTTGCAGAATAGAACAATTTGTAGGTATCGTAATTCGAACTGTGGTAGAATCAAAATATTCTATTCATTGGCTCATCATTTCCAACTTACAAAATATTTGAGTGTCTATGTACGTGCGTGCGTGCGCGTGTGAGTGTGTGCGTAGGTTGATATGCGCTTTTCCTAGTATGCTAAGTGCCACTGTATTCTGTCATCATGTAGCGAGCGCTAAAAACGCCGAATATGTGACAAGCAAATTGATTGTTCATACCATTGCATGCTCTTATACAATCGTTTTTCAAAATGGACTCCACATCAACTGCAATGCTGTTATACAATCGTTTTTCAAAGTGGACTCCACTGCAATGCTCTTATTTATACAATCTTTTTTCAAAGTGGACTTCAGCTCTACGGAAGTCACATATTCCCCTTTTTTGCAGCTGCCTGCAAATTTTTCCTTAATTGAAAAATTCTTTGAGATTTAGGGATGCGGCAGTTAGCATTTAATTTTTTTTTGCGCCTGTGGCACCAAAAGTTACAAGTTTTCGCATTAGCACCGTAGGTAGCAGTGCAAAAATGCGTGCCTGCAGCGCAACTGTTTGTTTCAAATGCTGCAAGTTAAAAAAACACGGCTGCTGCGCCAGCCAGGCGCGCGTAATATGGCTCTCCAATAGAATTTTTTTTGGAAAACATTTTGTGACCTTGCCCCCTCCTGTCAGAAAATCCTGGATCTGCCAGTGCCTCCTACCTCCACCATCCGCAATTGCAATACAGACTTTTGGACTTTCTGAAAAAAGGCAAGTTGGTGTAGCATTTTGCAATGCAACAACAGTGCATTTTTTTATGAACAAAGGAGACAATAACGGGGCGTCGTATCATTGAAGCTTGTGCAGCGATTTCACCGATTCCAAAGGAATCGGCACTGCTAAAGAATTCCTGGAAGTGTACACCCATCCAATCTGTGCAGAAGCACAGAAATTTCGAATGAAAGACAACAAATTTAAATGAAGTGCTTTTTGAAACGAGCTTGTTAATCATGTATTGTCGAGGCCTTTCTCAGGGCCCGCTAACAGAATGGGCCACGTGCAGACGACGTGCGTACGAATTGCGATTTTCATCTACTACAAGTGACCGCGCTTATGTAGGTACGGTATCCGTAGACGGAAGCAGAAAGCAGGGGCATGCATGCCTGTCATCACATAGGTAGGTATACGAGAATCAGCTGTGGGTGGCTGGGAGAAGGGGACTGGCGGGACCGCTGCGGATACTCCCACCTCAAAAAAAACACATCCAAATAGGAAGACAGCGAACCGAAAAGGCGGCTCACCTCTCCCGGGCTGGGCGCAGTCGGTGCCGCCGAAACCGATGTCGCAGTGGCACTGTCCGTAGTTGTTGCAGCGGCCGCGGCCGTTGCAGTCGGCCGGCGAGCAGGGGGCCGTCCCCGTCAGGCGTCATCGTCCGCGGCGACACGCACTGCGCGTCGAGGCAGATCTGCAATCGACATCGACAGCACCGACCGACTCGCTCGCCACCTTCTCCGTGTTCGCCACGTTTGGGGAGCCAGCCCCCCAGGGTCGGGCTGACTGGGTCTCATCTCTCACTAGCAGCTGTCGAAGAGAGAGAGGCCCCAGCGATCATAGAAGCGGCCTACAAACAAACAAACCACCTTGTCCTGTTCGTCGGTGCAGAAGGCGCCGTCGGGCGTACTGCCGGGGTCGGGGAACTTCGAGTCGCCATAGGAGACGCTGAGCGTGTTGCACTTGACGTCGGGGTAGCGCTCGCCATAGTGGATGGAGCCGGTACGCGCCATGCTCATGGCGCCGTAGCGCGCCACGTCAGCCACGTTCTCGCAGTGCAGTCGACCGCAGCGTACGTCTCTGTCAAGAGCGTGTCATCCAGGCGCAGCACGTCCCGCGTCGACAAGCGACAAAGCAATACCGTATGCCCCTATGCGCATCATAGTTAATCAAGCGCTCACTCGGCATGGCAAGGGATGTAGCGGTCGCGTCTGACATCGCGGCCACAGTTGCCGTTCTGATTGCCATTGTCGTTGAGCACCGCATCGCAGAGTCTGTATGGACTGACGGTCGCAGTGGGGCCCCAGAGCGTCTGGCAGCGGTGGAGGCGGCTGCCGCACTCGCCGTTCACGCACACGGCCTGCAGGCGATCGATTTGACGCTGAAAGACGTGGCGAAGGAAAGCGACATGCAATTCGCATGTACGCACGCACACTGCCATTGTTGCAGCGGGTGTCATTCCGCGCGTGCGCGTCAATGGGGCAGAACGCGTGGACGCCATTGCAGTACTCGGGCAGGTCGCACTCGTTGCTGGTAGCGATGTCAGTAAAAAGTCTGCAGACTTATTTTTTTAATTTTTAATTATTAAAAAAGTCGAAAACGTTTTTTAATTTAATTTTTAATTTTTAAGTAAGTCGAAATACTTTTTTATTTAATTTTAATTTTTAACAAAGTGCTGAGACTTATTTAATTTATTTAAATTATTTAATTAATTTAATTGGTTTTTTAACTGCATGTAATTTGAAGTTAAATTCAGCTCTAGCAGCATTACACCCAACCATTTTGTTGATGTAAGTGTGTACAATGTACATAAGTTGAATTGGGCAGCTTTTATGTCTGGAATAAGATCGATGTGACTGCAATATTTTTGAAAACAATGTCCATCTGTAGTGAGCGATCTGGGTTATCGGTTCTATCTTAGTGGCTAGTGGCTACCTACTGTGTACGTTGCTGCAGTTAGAACAATGGTTTAAAGAAAACGGTTTCGCGGCTGTTTGCGCAGTTGGGCTAAGGCGTTGGCTCCAAACCGCAAGGTGCGGGGTTCAATCCTCAGTGTGGCAAGACTGCCAATAACAGTAACCCCCTTGGGCAAGGGGCTCACACAAAAGCCCGCTGATCGCAGTTCTCATTGAGAATCGATCTTGTATAAGGCAGAGGTAACCAAGGACCCCTCAGTCCCCCTCTCGCCTGAGACTTCGGTCTCAAACCCTCAAAAAAAAAATAAATAAATAACAAAAGACTGTTCGATGTCACAGATGAGAGATACAAATCATTCAATTTCATGCAGTGTATTCAGCAATGATGGGCTTGACAGACATGTGTGTATGCAGTGAAGAGTTATTGCTCACAAATTGCATTGTATCTACACAAATCTAAGGGAAACTACAAAACCATGGATAAATCCTCCAAAAACAACAATGAAAACCCTATCCTCGGTTAAAAAAGTACTTCCGTTTTGACCACATTGCAAACTCTTTGGTGAATGTAGGCAGGCAAACGAGAGCAAAGCCTGTAGATTCGATGGGAGAGTGTCTGAAGCTTCCCCAGCCGAAATGGCGCAATGTCCAAAAAATTCGTCAGGGTCACTGACTCACCCGGGTTGCAAAATTGAGTACTTGACCGGACTTGCACTTCCCCCCCCCCCCCCTGAAATCAAGTCCAGGCTACGGCACTGGAGGCAACAGCGTAGCCGAATACAGAAACTTGTATGCATGCATGGAGCGCTTGTTTTCAAGTTGCCCTACACATCTGCCTCCACTCAGTGCTGAGCAGGCTTGGGCAAAATAAAAAAAGAACAACTTAAAAAAAAAAAGTTTTTTTTTTTCTTAACTGGATTTTTTTAATTTAAAAAAAAACTGTTAAAATCGTCCGAGAAGTGCTAAAAAATAGGCAAAGACGACGGTTTTAGTGTGTTTAAACGCTATATATACCTACCTACTCAGTAGCAGCCTGGATGAGCTAAATAACCATAATTAGCACTATTGGAGGTGTTCTGGAGGCTGTCAATCCAAGGCTGGATAGTCATAGTCCAACTCACTCACTAGAAAACCTATCAGTAGTAAAAAGTTGATTAAAATGCACTTCAAAAGGCTTTTAATGCCTTAGTTGGCTGTTATTGACACTCTACTATGCCTAAAACACCTTCTGCAACATTGATTTGACATCCAAAACGGTCTCTAAGAACATTTAATAAAAAAAAACTTAAAAAAAAATAATAAAAAAAATGAAATTTTTTTTATCCAAGCCTGGTGCTGAGTGCCTCCATGCGTGCGTGCAAGTTTCTGTATTCGACTACTCTGTTGCCTCTAAGCATGGGTGTCGGTGGAACAATCGAGAAGCGCCCTGTTTTCGAGTCGCCTCTGCATCTGCCTCCGCTCGCTGCTGAGTGCCTCCATGCTGCGTGCAAGTTTCTCTGGGTCCTCGAAAGCCGGTGAGGTTGCTCGTCTACGCAATTGCCTCTAAAGCAGCAAGCAGACACGCCTCAAGTAGTTGCCGCAGACATTAGGCCTGGATGTCAGCGAAACCGGTCAGAAGCGCTTGTTTTCGAGTTGCCTCCGTATCGCCCTCCCTTTACCCCCGTTGCATCTGCCTCTGCCTCCCCAATTGCCTCCCTTTACCCCCCCCCCCCCACCTTCGAAGTCCAGCAGTCCACAAGAGAGCTCGGCAACCCTTGGCCTGACGTGACCTAATTATTTGAGCGTCACCTAATGCGTAATATGAATTAGGGCCACACCACGTTTGACACTACTGTACACAATGAATCGTATCAACGTCCAGATGATCTGCGGCGTGTCAAACGTTCACAAGGTGATGGGAGGGGTTGGTGATGAAGAGTCACCACAGCTCACAGGTGGAGGGGGGGGGGGGCCAACGCACGACTTCGCTGGGTGCCAGCCAAAGATGGGCGGCTTCGGCTGGACGGTGGAAGTCGACCAAAGCCTGTTCCGCGGTCGCCGCAAGACAACGTCGGCTGCCTGTTGGGCGGCAACAACGTGCCGCCCCGGAGAGCAAACAACTGCAAGCACGGCCAGCGCGTCGACGGTCCTCGGGTCTTCGGACTCGTACTGCGCAACGATCGGGGCGGGGACCCAGTGAGCTTCGCTTCTTCAAAGTCGACCGGCGCGACGCGAGAACGCTGCTGCCCCTGATTCGCAACCACGTCGCTGGCGGAACGCGTTTCATCAGTGATATGTGGGTCGGATACAACGGCCTCAACGCGCTCACGGATGCTCAAGGAAATCTCCTGGGTTACGCGCACGACCGCGTCAACCACACCGACAACTACGTGGATCCCAACGACCACAAGATCAATACGCCTGGAAATATACTGCCTGTCACATACGCGAAATCGAAAAGTAGTTGAAGTCCCTTCAGAAAGAGTTAAACTAGTATAATTATTTTGTAGACGAGCAAACCACTCTGTTTTTATTATAGAAGTGCTACAAATAGCTTACTGTATCAGCGTTGGCCGTGTGGCCCCAAATACAATTAGGTGACGTCGGCCAAGTCCGAAAATAATTTGGTCACGTCAGGCCAAGGGTTGCCGAGAGCTCAGCCCACTCTCAGCGCTGACAATCAAATCCTAGGCAATGGCGGAAGGCGGGGCGGAGCAGCGCACGGTCGACGAGCAGGAAGAGCTGAGGAGAGCTGAAGCTGAATTTGATGAGGCGATCGCTGAATGTGACGAGGCGATCGCTGAATGGGACCAGGAAGCCGCGGCCATCGACTTGAAGAAGCAGAAATGCGAAGAGCAACTGCGCGAAATCGAAGAGGAGCTGGTGGCGGAGGAGCGCAAACGGCAGCAGATAATGGCCGAATACAAGCTGAAGCACCACGTGAGTTACTTTCGCGTTGGACGAGTCTAGAACGCGAACTGTCCTTTGGTCACAATTGTTTGCGTTGTTTTGCTGCTCTTTCGTCAGAAATCACTAAAAGGGACGAAACACTCATCTTTATCAATCTGGAAAGGGTCGAAAGTTGTCTGGGGCCCTCCATTTGTGAGGGCAAGGTTGTCAGGTCCCTCCCTCCGAGTTGCTCACATGCCTTCACGCTCCACAATACTCCCATTCCTGTTTTCGCCGGTGAAGCCAGCATAGCTGGAGAGCATAGGTGCTGATTGGTCCAAAAGCCAGGGGGGGGGTGGCTGAGGGTTTCGAGGGGGGTCTAGAGCCATCCTGGGCAAAATGTCCGGGATCGGAAATTTTGGATGGGGGGGGGGGTTGTCGAAGTGCAAGATTTCACACCAAAATAGCGCGTAAATTGGTGCTTTTTGGTCCAAAATATGCCAAAACAACGCCTAAATAGCACTTCTTAAGCGTTTTTGGGTCACACTACACTGAAAAAGGACACAAAAACACGCATATTTCCTCAATTTTCCAATAATGTGAGAGGGTTTCCTGCAACTTATCCAGGATGGCGATTGCCAGTGCCAGTGGTGGTTCCCCCGCAAAAAAGCGGGATGTCTATAGCCAGTGGGGGGTGAACCCCCTATACCCCCCCCCCCTGAGCCCACGTATGTATGCTGAAGGAACGTTTGTCGATTTCAGATCGACGACGACACATTCCAAAGGCAGCGCAGCGCCGCGTATATGCGCTCCAAACGCGCGAAACGCGCCACTGAGAACTTGAGAAGTTAGAACGACGACAACAGTGACGACTAAATCTCCAACCTCTATAGGTGCTCAATCGTTCCAGCGGTAGATAGCCCTTTTTTAATAAGCCACCTTGGTAAGTTAAAAGCGTTGCTTTGTGCATGACAAGATGCTCGAAGCGTACCTACTTGTTTGTAGTAAGATTTGCAAAAAGATTGAATTTCACAAGAGAATGTCGCACTGACGCACTTGGTGCGGCCAGGTTGGCCACATGATATGCCTGTAACTGGCGGCGGGTGGCTTAGTTGGGCCACTCCCCCAGAATTTTCAACCTGCACTCACCCGCACCCTCCCCCTCCCCTCAGAATTTGTATAAGGCTTTTTTAACCTGTCTAAAACGATAAAAGTGCGTACATGTTGATGTTTTCAGTCATTATAAGTGTTATGTGACCATAAAACAGCTAAATACCACGATTTAGACCTAGGTATTTTTGACCAAACGTACCTATTTTGACCCTATTTTGGGCAAAAAAGTCCCTTCTCCCTTCCCTCTCTTTGCTCTGAAGACCCCCTCCCTCGAATATTCATTTACTGCCCACCCACCCCCACTCGGCCAAACCCGGTTATAGGTTGTAGGCATACATGTAACCGGGTTTTTGAAGTGGGGGGGGCGTGGGGGGGGGGGTACTCAGATTTGAAGAGGGAGGGGGTCCCAGAAGGGAAACAAATGTTCCAAAATAGTGTCTAAATAGGCACTTTTCAGTCAAGAATAGGTCAAAAATGCCTTAAAATAGGCTATTAATAGCGTTATTTAGCTGTTTTAAGGCCAAAATACACTGAGAAAGGCAAAAAGTACACTACTTTGTACAATTGTTGGCAAGTTGGAAAACTTCAGGAAAATTCTGGGGGGGGGGCTGGGTAGGGGTAAAATTCTGGCTGGGGGGCGGGCAACCCCCCCCCCCCCAGCCCCCCCCCCAGCCCCCCCCCCAGTTACATGTATGGTTGTAGGTGTGGTTGGCCACGCCGAGTTCTCTTCGATCGCTTGCTGCTGAGTTCTTCTCTGTCGTTGATTTCCATTCTGTAGGTATTATTGTGTCTGCGATGTTACATGTAGTCGTGTTCATTATTGTTCTTACTGTCTCACACCTGACACTACGCAGTTCGCAACGGCCAATCAGAGCCAACAGTAGTTGTGGAAGGTTGGACACTCGAGGTTGTCCCGCCTGCCATGCGCCGTGCCATGTCAGTTCTATGTTTCTTTAGTGGCATGTGTTTCGCTGTACCTGCTACTCCCGTTGGTGGTAGCTGTACTAAAAAAAAACGCTAAATGCCGACTCCTCTACTAACGAGCAGAGTGATCTAACAGTCATATTTACCTACGCCAATCATTCCAGTAACTCCGCTCAGACAAATCACTGCGTCCCAGGCTTGAAGTTCTGCAGATTGGAGGCGACTAGCAGTCTGGCGCGTCGGCGTCGGCGCGGTCGCAATGGACAGGGCGGCGGCCTGCGTCGGCGGGACAGCGATGACGCTCTGTGGCGACTGGAATTCGTCCTGAGGCTGAGGCGCTATGAAACGTTTCATCTTTCGCGCGTTCCAGCTACTCTGGTCGTCGAGCTCGTAGTTGAATGAACAATAGGCCGTTGGCATGTGGATTCCTAGTGTCGGTTGTCGGTTGTTGTTGTCGGTCTCCTCTGCCGTTGTTGCGAACGTCACCGAGACTTCTGGCCAACACGGGTGGTGGTGGAGGGAGACGACGACGAAACGCTTGTCGGTAGGCCCACCGTCGGGCGGACGGGTAGTCGATGGCCACGCCACACATTGCCCAGCTTGGGTGGTCGGTCAGTGGGAGGAGCTGAACTTCGACGCGAGCAGGCGACATTGTCTTGGCGTTTGCTTAACAAGCGATGTACTGTCGGACGAAGGACTCGATCCGATCTTCTTGTCGACGGCAGGCCAGTAGTAGCAGCAGTGCATCGTGCGCTTCATGAGCACAACGCCCGGGTGTCCGCCATGACAAAACCGCAAAAACTTCACGTGCAAGCTCTCAGGAAGGAGCATTCCCTGTTCCTCGTGGACCAGGCCGTCACCAGGCCGTCGAGGACGCCGAGCATGCGCTAGACGCGGCGGTCGTCAGTGGACAGCTTTTTCTTCTCTGCCCAGCTTTTCCCCAGCAACTGCATCAAACGTCGGTGGGTGGGTGTATGCAGCTGCAGCTCTTTTCAGCTGTGCAGCACAAAAGTGTTCAGTGCAGGATACCACCTTGATCATGGGCGTCAACGTCGCCGTTCTGGTACCTACCCTACACTGTAGGGTGGGGGGCAGTCCGAGTCATGACAAGTACAGTCAGCCAGTATCTCTACTACCTACGTTGTCTTTGCTGCGGAAATACTCGGGCTCGCAGTCGAAGTGCGCAAGGCGCTCTTTCCAGCGCACAAACTTCGTGGGCGAGCGGGCGTCGGTCCAGCGCTTGAGAAGCGCCGTCTACGCGGTTTTGCGGTTCGCGGAACGCACGCAACCCCACAACACAATGCCGCGTGCGCCTCTCTGTAGTTGCGCTCAGTGGCGCTCAGCGTGTGAGCAGCAAAAGCGACTGGCTTCTTTCTCTCCTTGCCGTCAACGAGCTGTGACAGAATGGCGTCGAGACCCACGTCAGAAGCGTCTGTCATCAAAAATTGCCCGGTTTGGGGGTTGAAGATGATCAGCTTGCAGCACTGCAGGGGCGTATCCAGGATTGGAATCTGGGAGGGGCAAAAACCCATCTGAGGGGGGCAAAGAAAATGGTGTTTTTCTAAGGTGTCCTACCGTCGGCAGACAGCAACACTTCTTAATTTGAGAACTAGAAAGCACAGCACCCCACGTGAAATTGGTCGAATTGTTGGCCATGCACGCTTCTGGGACTCCGAAAACGGTTCCTTGGCGCGTGAACCACAGCGCCGCAGGCGAAAATTTTATATTTGTGCAATAAATGCTCCTCAACGGCCACAAAATCTACTTGGGAGCATGGGGAACAGATTCAACATGGTTGGAAAGCTCAGTCAATTTTTCTACGGTCTCTCTGTAGAAGGCTTTTAGTAATAATACTGATTTTGTTTTGCGTCTGTTCTTTATATCAATTGTTAATTAAATTAATTATATATTGTTTAATTTTTAGCATCGTCTGGTTTTATTATTTTAATTGTAGCGTTTCCTGTGAACTACCATGTGAACGATCCCATCCCTGCTCTATTTAGCAGATCGCATCACTTGCCTAAAGAAAAACCCCAAAGTTGGCGCGGATTTTTTCGCAGTGCGACAGCTCATGAAGTACTCATGAAGTAGGGATAGCGCACAACGACGCAACTATAGCGACAGTGCAGCAACATGTCGCGGAGTGGCGCTTCTCGGGGGGAATAGAGAAGCGCTCGCGGTGCACCACCACGAGATCTTCGTTGTCGCTGGCAACTCAATCTGAACTATCGTGGTATCAAACACATATTTTGGTTCACAATTTTTACATTCTGGACATGGCTTCGCTTTCGCTTAGGCTTTGGCTTTCGCTTAGGCTTAAGCTTAGGCTTAGGCACGCACGCACTCACGCAAGCGCGCACGCGCATGCGTGCACGCTCACGCACGTTCACGCACAGGCACGTGCACGCGCGCACGCGTGCACGCACACGTGCGTGAGCGTGCACTCGTGCGCGTGCGTGCGTGCCTAAGCCTAAGCCTAAGCCTAAGCGAAGCCTAAGCGAAGCCTAAGCGAAGCCTAAGCGAAGCCTAAGCGAAGCCTAAGCGAAGCCTAAGCGAAGCCTAAGCGAAGCCTAAGCAAAGCCTAAGCCTAAGCGAAAGCCTAAGCCTAAGCACGCACGTGCACACGCGCGCACGCACAGGCACGTGCACGCGCGCACGGACAGACAGACAGATAAAAGAGGCGGTTGCCTTTGGTCAACCCGATAACCTTTCCACCCCCCCCCCCGGTTTAGAGATATGCGAGACGGGGAGACAAGAAAGAAAATATCACACCGAAATAACGGAGCTCTCGTTCACATGGTTCACATGGTTCACATGGATCGGGTATTCCCTAATTTCGTCGGTTGGTGGAAGAAAGTCCCGAAGTCCGCCACAAGTCCTTTCCTTTCAGTCACAAGCTCAGTCAGTCAGTCAGTCAGTCAGTCGCAAGTCAGTCACAGTCACAGTTCACAAGTCCCGAAGTCCCCCTAGGCAATGGCGGAAGGTGGAGCTGAAGCTAAATTGTGCGAGGATATGCGCAAATTAGATGAGCAGAAGGCTGCTACCCAGCGCAGAAGGCAGCAGAGAATAACCGAATTCAAGCTGAAGCACCACGTGAGTTACGTTCGCGTTGGACGAGTCTAGAGACTAGAACTCAAACTGTCCGGAACAGTAAAGAGTCGATGTGCAAGGAGGGGGGGGGGGGCAGGGCACGTGCAGTGCAAGGCAATGAGGCAGAGGTGTAACTGACCATCGAAGCTGGGGGTGTATCTCGGGTTTTTCAAAGGTCAAGGGTGGGTGACCTGCGCCGTCAAATTCGGTATAAATTCTCGTTTGCTGGCCTATTAATGACCTGGAAAACGCTTCGTGTAAGTTGAAAACAGAGCACTGCAGGCAAGGTCGTTACCGCGCTTTCTATTCATCGCATGCTTTACTTTATTTGTATACTTATGATGCGTTATTCAACCGGAAGATTCGCTCGTATTTCACGTACATGTATAATTTGTTTTGGTCAAAATTGGGTCTGAACTGAAGAGTGTTGTTTTGCTGCTCTTTCGTCATAACTCATGGAAAGGGACGCAAAGCATTCATTTGTTATCAATCAGGAGAGGGACGAGAGAGTTGCTTGCATGCCTCCAACAATACTCCCATTGCTTTTTTGCGCGGGTGAAGAAAGCCAGCGCTTCAGAAGGGAACGTTTGTCGATTCCAGATCGACGACGACACATTCCAAAGGTGGCGCAGCGACGCGTACATGCGCCGCAAACGCGCGAAACGCACCACGGAAAACGACGACAACGACAGTGACGACGACGACAGTGACGACGACTAAATCTCCAGCATCAATAGCTGCTCAATCGTTCACAGCGGTAGATAGCCCGCTTTTGAATAAGACACCTTGGTAAATTAAGCGTTGCTTTTGTGACAAGTTGTTTCCGAGGCTCTCAGCGTGGCTACTGAAGTTTAGAGTAAGGTTTGGAAAAATCGAGTTTCACAAGAAAATGTCGCAATGATGCACTTGTGGCAGGGTTGCACAATTGTAAAGAATTTTTTATATTTTTTTAATGTGGATTTTTCTTAGTTAAAAATCTTTGTTTTGGGTAAAATATAGCTTCTGGGTGGCAAAAAGACGTTTAAATGGTGTTTAGATGGTACAATTAGTAGTTATTCATGCATAAACTTGCTTATTAGCACCAAAACCTGCTTGCATCCACTTGCTTATTTGCTTATTATTATATTACAGGTATTTGCACCAATGACGGCTCCTAAGTCAATTAAAAAAAAATTAATTTCAAAAAACTTGAATTTTTTTATGCAACCCTGACTTGTGGTCAATTTAGGTCGCTTGCCGCTGAGTTCTGCTGTTGTTATTGGCTAGGTTTCGTTGCTGCGATGTTATCCCCCGAATTTGAAGGAATCAGTTTAAAACATTCAAACATCTTGCTATGAAAGGCGCCCAAACTTTGGCGAAATCTAAGTGAGACCAGTGCCTACTAATGGAAATTGTGTCACAATAGATTCAGCATTCAGCTTCAGCTTAAACGAGATCAAGGCTGGGGGTTGGGGTTTCCTTCCCCCCCCCAGGTGCTGGGGTTGACACTGCCCCATGGGTTGTTGTTGGATTTGGGGTAACGGTAGGAGGCTGTCAATGGCCCATATACCTAGCATACTTTCCCCATGACGCCTTCCCGTCTAGAGCCAGGTTTGTGTGACCCACCCAACCCCTCCCCAGAATTTTTTGGGAACTTTATTGTAGCTACTTAAATGGAAAATAAATGTGTCTGGTACAGTGTTTTTGAGCAAAAACCGACTCAAAGTACCGATTTTGCGTTATTTAAGGTGTATTTTGACTAAAAAGTACCTATTTTATGGTTTTTACCATTAATTTTCTGACTAAAAATCGACCAAAGAGTGCCTATTTTTCTTCCCCAGACCCCCCTTTTCCAGTTTTTCACCTCACCCACCATACCTCCAGAAAGTGCTCCAACCCCCCCCCCCCCCCAGGTCCAATTCCCAGTTACAGGTATGGTCGTCACCCGCTCGCGATCAACCCGTTTCCGTCGCTCAAACGGAGACTCAGACCTACTTTCGATGCCCAACGGAGCCCAACAGCGTTTGACTCCATGCACGCACCGCATCAGATACTTCTCTTCTCTTCACTGTTTAGGAGTCCATTTCTTATGAAGACTTGCTTGCACTTAAAGAAGGTGTACTGGGGCCTTAGAGTAGATGACCTCACATGAGCCCCAAGGTGATGGGCATGGATTTGTTGCATTATTGCATGCATGCATGGTACCACAGAAGTATGTACATCCATTCCAAATGCACACTTTAGAAATAACCAGTTAAAAAATTAGTTAATTAAATAATTTAAATAATTCTTCAGAATTTTGCAAATCCCCAGTAAAATACATATTTGCAGTGCGCAGCTTCATTTCAAAAAAGCGGTTGGGGCTTTCACCCAGTCTTCATCTCTTTCAGTAGGGTTTGTCACCGGGAGAGACGAGCCCACTCGCATTCCTTACAATCATCCTTTTTAGGCAAAATGGCGCAAGGCGGAGCCGGGAAGAACGCGGTCGGCGACGAGGAAGAACTTCGAGACAAAGCTGAATTTATTGAGGCGATGAGGGCCAATGACTTGGAGATCCAGAGATACGAAGAGGAACTGCGCACAGTGGAAGAGAACTTGGCTGCTGTCGAGCGCGGAGGGCAGCAGATAGTAGCCGAATTCAAGCTGAAGGACAACGTGTGTTCCTTCGCGTTGGGTGAGTCTAGAGCGCGAACGGTCATACGGGCAGCGGATGGCGTGGTGATAGTGAGAGCCGGCCTCTTACGCGATTGGCTCGGGTTTCGATTCTTGATAGACCAACTAACGAAGATTTCCCTGTCAATCGATTTCCTGCCGCTCTCGCCGCCCCAGATTACAGATGTGGCGTTCTTCCGAATGTCTTTGGCCATATGCCATGTCTTTCTTTTGGTCGTAAAACGGTGCAACCAAAGAGAACGTTGGTCGATTCCAGGTCGACGAAGACACATTTCAACGCAGCGCCCCAGTTAACGACGACGACAGCGAAATGCTAGGCTAGATTTTCGACTGTGCACTACTTGCGCGCCCTGGACTTTTCGTTTTTGTGGAATAACTCGCGGTCAATGCATTCGAGGCACGTCACGGTCAACCGCAGGCCGCAGTTCCTCTTATGCGTATGCACGTGACAGAGCAAAAATGACGCTAGCACTTGCTCTTTTGTTCTTTTCTACTTCGGTCAGAGCGCGGTCGCTGCAGTTTGACTGGCTCAAGGCGCGGTCCGTCGGACGAGGGAACGTCTGCCTTGAGCATTACGCCATGCCCGATGGCATGCAACTTCCGTCCGAGATGCCGCCAATTCCCGATCAGCTTCTGTCTCCACTTGAACCGTTCCAAGCTGGGCGCTGTGCCGAACTGCTGCTTCATGTGCAGCAGTCGTTTCTCTTTCGCTGCGGCCATCCAATTTAGTCCCTAATAGATGGCGAGCGTCGGTTGGCAAGGTTCCCTATGTAGCAATGGTCCCTAGTGACTCAGTAGGTTGTATGAAGCTGGGGTGGTCAAGGTTCCCTAGGGGCAATGGCTCCGGGTTAGGGACATCGCGGCGCTAGAGGTCCAGCGCCGAATTGTCTCTGGCACTGAAGCGTCCTACGCTGAAATGAGGGTGGCTTTTGGGTTGTGGCTTCATTAACTTCATCAAGAGCCCCCCCCCCCCTACCTACTTCCACGCCACAAACACAGCGCCTTGCGTTTATGACCCCCTCGTACACCCGATCTGCACGGACGAAGCGAGAATTTACGTTTGGCTCGAAATCGCAGGAGACCGGACTTTCGCCTTCGTCGACAGCGGTCAGTTTCGTGATATAAAAAAAAACAAATGAGTCGCTATTGAATCTCACACGCAAACAAATCTCACACGCAGCGCAGGCGGCAGTCAGTTCATGCTGTACTTGCGCGACGTGCCAGGGGAGGACCTTCCAGGCGTCAATGACTCCATCACAAACTATTCCAATCTGCGCCTGCCATCTGCAGACTGCCTTCAGACTGTATTTCGGCCGCGCGTGAACCAGCCTGGTCTCAGCGTGGCCACAACGTGTGAGTGTCGCAGTGCTGCAATGTCCATGAACAGCGAGCTGCAGAATCCATTGTCCTCAACTCGCTTGCGCAGCTCTCGTAGCGGCCGTCCGACAAGACGATCCGTCGGAAGGAGCACGAGCAAATGGTGGAGTCGCATTGCACCAAAATGTTGTGTTTATTTGGCTTTGATTCGGTCGCAATCTACTCCTGTTTGGATCTAGTCCATAACACGCAATCCAATAAAAAAAACACCCTTAGGAACGTAACTTTCAAAACGTCCCGGTGTCAGCTGACAAGTGCAATGGACTCTGCAATGAGGTTGGAATGAACGTGAGTGGATTCGCCGTATAAGTGTCGGTTTCGGCGTATTTTGTCAGAATTTCGTGTCGATTTCTGTAGACATCCGACCGACTGCTGGTCGAGTTTCACCTTTACAGAAAGACGCATCTTGCCAACATTTTCCGTTTCACTTTGGAAACATTTTCGCAACACTACTATCAAATAATAACCGTAGACCTTCAACCGCAAAGTGCTTCGCTTCAGGCGACTTTAAGGCCACTAGATCTCCACTCACATTTGGCGAAGGCACAGCGGTCATAACGCGTGCTTACAAGAATCGCAGATTTCGGTGCGTTGCTGAATTGATGCACATTTCGCGTGTGTGACCGCACCATTTCGTTCAGCTTCATCGGCGGCATGGACTCTAGTCCCTTCTTTGATGGCGTCACCATCGAGAATGCGCTCTAGCCACGCTTTCCGCCGTTCGCGAACTGTAAAACAAATTTAAGTCGGTTTGGAATCGATGACTCTGTTAATTCTGAAGAGCACGCATTCCGCAGCGGCTTCATGGGAGTGTTCAGTGGGAGGACGGTTGGAGTGGTGGAAGAGGAGGAGAATGTATTGGGGCTGTCGACGGCCTGCAATCTCACCAGCCATCTCCATCAACTACTCAGGGTCCGTGGCTTCTCAATCTTCCCTACGTTGGATCGTAAAACAAAACTCACAAACTACCAAACAGGCAATAGAACAATTCTGATGCTGCGTGAGCATGAAATGGTATGTTGGGGCAATGGTCAACGTGCCGTGCCAGCGGTCCTGGCTCGTGCAACGGGCCAGAATTGCCACTGCCGTCGGGTGGGGAAGCTCAAGGACAGACAGAGAGCTCCCAGAGGAGACCAACCTCCTGATAGTCTCCTCTGGACGTCCAGACGGCTTCGACTCTGTCCCAGCTCACACAATGATGTCTTCATTCGATTCCGTTCGGCTTCAAACGCAGAACATGTTTTGTTTCCATGTCTTATGTTGTCTTCTCGATGTTTCAAAAAATCAATAACCTGGACGACCGATATGCGTCACAATTCTTCTTACGTGTTCGACGGAAGTGCAATCACACATGGTGGTACATGCTTTAGAACTTTGCTCCAGATCGACGTCTGTTCGCGTTTTGGCTTCGCGCCAACGCAGCCGATGGCTTCTTCACGGTCGGTCGGTCGCTGATGACCGAATGCGCGCTCGTCAACTCGGCCGCGCTGGTCACCTTTGATCGCTCTCCTATTGATTGTCTGGACTTCGCAGATTATGCTCGTGTGACGGTCAGTTTGCCATATACATATACCTAGGCTGCAGCAGTTGTGGAGCGAGGATTTCGTTCTGGTGCAGGAGAGTGGGAAGGGGTGGACCTCCTTGTGTGGGAGCCGTGGGGGCAAGTACATAAATCTTATGGCATTTTTGAGTTTTGTTTTGCAATTTTACCAAAAAAAATGCTCCATGCAGCTCTCAAGTTACATTGTTCGCGCAAATATCACCGCAGGCAACCGTTTTGAAATTCGACAACAATATGCTCTTCACAGCGTTCCGAATACCTATATGTACTGCCTACCACCTAGCTCGCTCACAAACACGAGCGCGGTAGGCAAATTGGTGTGGATTATTTGTGGATATGCCCGTTAGAGATGAGCATGGGCCGGGCCGGCCCGGCCCGGCCCGGCCCGGGGGCCGGGCTGGGCCGGAATTCCAGGCCCGTTTTGAGGGCCGGGCCTGCGTTTTGAGGGTGCGGGCCGGGCCGGGCCGGGCCGGACGTTCTTGGCTGGCCAACGTAGATAGCTACCTATGTAATGCATTGTAAGTATCGGCGACTATTCTGCACCGTATTAGCGACTTTGTATTCTACGACGCGCGTCTTTAGCGCTCAAATGGCGCAAAGGCCGTAAATGGTTGGGAACTGCGATTCTGAGAGGTGGACGCGCCATTCCGTTAAGTGAATCCCGCGAATTGGCATAGGGTATTTCAGTAAATTGTACACTGTAGTGACTGTACTTATTTTGTGGGGCGGGCCGGGCGGGGCCGGGCCTTGGATATTGAGCAGTTGGACGGGCCGGGCCGGGCCGGGCCGGGCCTGCGTTTTGAGGGTGCGGGCCGGGCCGGGACGGGCCGGACTATCTGGCGGGCCGGGCCGGGCCTAGATATGCAGGCCCGTGCTCATCCCTAATGCCCGTTGGACAATTTTGTGTCTCGCAAAGAATTCAGGGGAGGGGGCCCTTCCTTGACCCCTGTGCTGTGGGTAACGGGCACAAGACATGGGTAAGAAGTGAACGATGAGTGTACCAACAAGAGTGAATGGAGGTATTGCGTGAACAAACTTTCTGCAGCGATGCATTTTAGACGAATCAAAAAGTGGATTGAAATCAGAATTTCAGCATTTTAGATCACATTTGCTGATGGCGACCCACTCGAATTGTGTGGTTGCGGTGCAGCCTTTCCTCTTATCTTTCGTCTTTTATTTCTATTAGGTATGTTCATGTGCAGGGTGTTTTTGTTTTGCACATCAAAAAATCGACCATTTTGGCAACACAGACCTAAATTTTGAGGTTGAAACAATTGTTTGTGCCCCCCTGTCCAATAGTGGACCCCCTCAAGCATACCTGTATCTGGGGTGGGAGTTGGATGGGGTTACCTCAACCTCAACCCAACACCCCCCCCCCCCCCCACCCACCCACCAGAATTCTCAGAAAGTTTTCTCAGTTAGTGTTTTCAGTGCCACTCAGTGTTATACAAGTTTACAACCATAAAACAACCATAAAACAAGTGAAACATGTTCAGCGCCACCCACCCACTCTCCACTTTGTCAATTTTTGCTACAGGACTCCAGAAGGGCCATGTACGCTCCCACACTCAGCCAGACCCGGTTACAGGTATGCAATAGTGCTCTCGGGTAAGGAATGGTTGAAAGTATGTGTAGTTCCCAGGAGGCACCGTTGGAGGATTTTGGGTAATCAATCACCTTGTACGCACGTGGTTCGTGCAATTCGAGTCTGTTCAATCGATGCAATCGCGCCGCACCGCACCATGCAGCTTTGGTGTACGCACCATATTTGACAGTGGCTGTTATTCCATCATGCTGCCGCTGCCATCGCAACTCTGTGCCAACCTCTACCAACAAACAGATCGCGAAGTGGACGACTGCAGGCATCGACTCTTAAAGCTGAAAGAGGAGCTCCCAAGATTCCAGCAGCGCATCAGCTGCGAGGACGGCCCCTACAGCGCGGACACTCGCGTCTGACTGGAACCCAAACCGTCCCTTTGCCCCGTTTTCCTCCAAACCCTCCCCCCTCCCCAACCATACAGTCAATTTTGTAAATAAAATCGACTTTCGAGTCGGCTCGCGGCCGGCTCGATCCCCCTTATAGAATCGAGCCGCTGCGAGCCGCATGGTGAAGGATAGGCCTGCCATCCCACCCACTCAGCCACGACGAGCGGCGCTCGCGCCGCGGGAGTCATACACGCAGTGTCTTACGTTTGCCATGTAACACACACACCGTGTGTTGCAGGACCGAGCGTCGTAGCGGCCAGCAGTTGGGAGGGAGGGAGGCGGCGGGCGTGGGAGAATGGACAAGGCGCCGCGGCCCACTCCGCAATCTACGCACTCCCGCGGCGCGAGCGCGGCTCGTAGTGGCTGACTGGGTGGGATGGCAGGCCTATCCTTCAACATGCGGCTCGCAGCGGCACGATCTTATAAGGGTGATCGAGCCGGCCGCGAGCCGACTCGATCGTGCCGATTGCAGATTTTATTTACACAATTGACTGTACCTGTAACCCGGACAGTTTGGGTGGTGAGAGGGAGGGTGTACATGGGCCGTCCGGTGGGACGGGGGGGGGGGGGTTCCGATCCCTCCTCTCTCTTGGAACTTGCAACAAACCGTGACTGTGCAGGTTTTTTACTCGAAAATTTTTGGTATAACGATGCTCTAAAACGCGAGACTCCGCGCACAATTGCCCGACATCACAATCATTCCAACTAGAATACAAGTAAGCTCCTTCAGAAGTCAACGCTATCACCTAGTCAATGAGAAGATCTGAACGCCTTAAGGGCCAGCTTTCATCGATCGAGCTGGAAGTAGAGGATTACTCATATCCGAGTCCTGACGGTCGCGACTGCGCCATAAGACTAGAAGTGGAACGCAGCGAATAGTTCGTGTTTTTTGTCTGTCATGCTGTCACGCGATCACCTACATACAGTGTACCCTTGCGCAATTGCAGCCTAGTCGGTTTGCCCTTCTGGCGCAGGTACTACGTGGAACTGCATCCCGCGCTGGAGCGACCACAGCCTGCGCGCATGCACTTCGCCACCAAAAAGTCAGAATGCAACGGCCAAATTTAAACGCCGATGAGCTGCTGCAGATGGAGAGAATTGACGGGAACGCTGTTTTCATATGTTTGGGATTTACGTCCCGTAGTCCGCACAATTACTAAGCGATTTTATTGCGTGTGAATCTGAAAATGACGAGTACTTTCCGAATTCCGCGATACGCTTTACTCGCTTCTACGTTCTAGACCATTTGGCTCACGTAGCACATTTGGCTCACGAAGTACATAATTGTCACGTTGCAACGTTAATCTCTAGTCATGTGATAGTCCAGCTGCGCTAATGTGAACCTGCATCGTTGGCCTGAGCGATCCAGCCGTTGTTGATCAAGACGGCGAGCCGCGGCTCAAAGCGGCTGACGTGGTTCAGTGTCGCCCCCTTCGCGCCGCACCCTCTGACTGGCTGCTTGCTCGCCGTTCCTTTGTGTAGCGGGCTTTGGTCAGTCTGTCAGCCTTTGGAAAACAACAACCCTCAACACTTCCGGTCCATTGAAGCAAACAAATCAGCACTGAACACGTCTACGGCAAACGCACACGGGGCCTACTCTGTGTATCGGAACTCAGTACGCTGCCTGAGTGGTACCAAAAGAATCGCTTTTGTTTTCATCGCAAAAATGCAGCCGTAGGGCTCTCGCGAATAACTGACAACACTGAGTGGATTCAGCGCACGCGCTGGCATCGGAGTACATACCCACTTGTCTGCACTACGTCGCGTTTGCGCCCCCAGGCCCCAAGCGACCATAGACTGCAGGTCGTTTGGTAACAGACATTATAAAACGGTGTCAGTGACAATTCTCCATTTCCATTTCACCAGCACTGGACTGATCACCTTCTTGACGGCTGCAGCTCACCGGCGCTTAAATTTGGTAATCGCATTCCGACTTCTTCGTGGCGAAGCGCATTACGCGCAGGCTGTGGTCGCTTGAGCGCGGGATACAATTCGACGTAGTACTTGCGCCAGAAGGGCAGACCAGGGGGGGGGGTGCCACTCGAACATTTTATAATGGAGCGCGCGAATCACAAACTGCGCACTTTGAATAGCTCGCGCTAGGTAGGTCCTAGAAAGAAGTTGAGGATACCATTCGAAAGCTTGAAGTGTCTACTTTCCGATGGTGTTAAAAATTTTTTTAAAAATTTTTGAATTTCGCGCCAAAAAATCGCTTAGAAGCGTTTGACTGCATTTTTGCCGATTTTGCAGCGACCATATCTCGTTATAGAAGCACCGGAGCGAAAATTTATTTAAACATTGCAAAAAGCGCTTCAGGAGACCTACAAATTCTTCCTTTAAGTCGGCGCTCTAGCGTCAACCGCGAAAGAATTACAGTCAAAAAACCGATTTTTGGGCCAAAAAACGGCCCACCGCCACAACTTTGGCGACACCGTTTGCTCCACCGATTGACCCGAACTAAACCGAATTAGGGCACGTTCGAACCGGCCATTCAAGGGCTTTCAAACGCGACATCGCGCGCCGCAACAGCTAAAGGCTCGTGGCTACCGCGGCGGTTTGTTTGAGTTTCGCGCATTTTTTGAGATTTTCACAAACATTTTTTAAACTGCCATATCTCAATATCAAAAGCGAAATTCAAAATTCTGTCCTTTGAGTTTCTAGAGGACATCTTGAAGTGTATGCATGCCAAATATAAAAAAAATCAAAAAATGTTTAGGCCCAGCCCACGGGGCTAGTGTGTTGTGCGCTCGATTTTTCCATCGACCTGCCAAATGTCCATCTTTGACAGCCTGGCTCGCAGCAGGCGCGCATCAGCTGGCGCTGCACAGCTGTACATGCGTAGCCTGTGTAACGTGCTATTAGCTTGCAAAACGCCGCGCTGAGTGGCCGTGGCAACAGGGCCAACAGCGCTGCTCAAAAAGGCGAAAAACCAGCTCGACCACCTGGCTTTTGCCTCACACTCCCAACACTGCACAGGTGCGCAGCATACTACAGTTATCTTCGCAAACTAGTCGTCGATGCCTTGCTGCATTGATGGATCCTAAAGGGTCTGGGGAAGGGCATCAATCAGTGGCGGCGCTACGTAGGGGGGGGGGGGGGGACGCCCCCCACTTCCCCCCTCCCCCCCCCCGGCTATAAAGGGGAAGAAAGAGAGCCCACGCGCCCCCCCCCCCCCCCCCTCCCCACAAAAGCAAGATATGCAAAGTTGACGGCTGTTGGGAATTTGCTGAGATTTTTTGCAAAAGGACCTTACCTAACTGTTGAAATTCAGTTAAAGGGAAGAGAAGGGGAAGGGACGTGTGTAAGTTTACTCAATTTAACGCAAAAATGAAGAAAGACGTTAACAGCAAATTTTCGCTGCGGCGCAAGATGTAGAGGAAAAATTTTGAAAAGCGCTGATTTTTAATAAAAAATGGGCATTTTGGTGCACGTTTTGACGCGTCGGCACAATTGAGCAGTGTCTAAAAATCTGGGAATATGGGAAAGATGGGATCTACTGTGTGAGGTCAAGGATAGGGTAAAAAATTTACCTAGAAAAATTTTAAAAAAAAACCTAGTAGGGACGCAGCAGAGTAAAAACTTTGCCTGCGGCGCTGGGTTTTTTGAGAAGGCCAGGTACATAGGAGGTGTACGTATTTTGGGTCTTCATGTATCGACTGTTCATTTCCTCTTCTTTTCAAAAGGTTGCACCTACTCCGTGTGTGTGCCACACTGTTTAAGCTGGCATTAGACCTGGTGGACGGTTGCAAATAATAATCACCAGTATCTTGCCCTCTTCGAAAATTTTCCTGGACCCACCCTGGTTATGCTGGCTCCAACTCCAACAGCTCCAACTTTTCAAACTGCCCCCTGTAACTTTTGGACTGTCCCCCCTAACTTTGGATCCTGGCGCCGCCACTGGCATCAATGGTGTGGCCAGTGTCGCTTCCCCCCCCCCCAAAGGTGGCCTAAAGAAACATTGTTTTGCTGTTTCCCAGATATTAACGCACTCTAATCAGTGATTAAGGGGGGGGGGAAGCATACCTGTAACTGGGGTGGGGAAGCATACCTGTAACTGGGGTGGGGCTTGGGAGGGGGGGGGCGGGGCGTCCCACAGGTTCTGGGTTTGACCCTACCCACAGTCTCCCCAACCTTCCCAATACCTGCAACTGGGTCTGGCAGAGTGGGGAGGGGGTGTAAATGGCCGATTTGGGCGGGGGGTGGAATTGTCTGGAGCAAAAAAGTGGGGGGTAGTTGGCCATTTGTTACATATACTGATACTTTTTGGTCAAAAATGGGTATAAATAGGGTCAAAACAGTGTTATTTAGCTGTTTAATGGTCATATAACACTGAAAAGCACTGAAAGACACCAACATTTACCCACTTTTATCGTTTTAGACATGGTGAAAAAAATCTCTTGGGAAAACTCTGGGTTGGGGGGGGGGGTGTGTTGAAAAATAGTGGGGCCCTAACTCCCAGCAACAGGTATGGCCCCTGGTTTGTGGGAACCCCCCCCCCCCCAGAATTTTTAAAGACTTGCTCCTACTACCAAATAGAAACACACTGTGTTTTGTAGTGTTTTTGATCAAAGTCGACCAAAATATACCTATATTGCGTTTACAGTGTATGTCGACGAAGAAGTACCTATTTTAGGGTTTATATGGGGTATTTTTTACTAAAAATGACCAAAAAGTACCTAGGTATTTGTTCCTCTCTAGATCCCCTTCTCCAGTTTTTAACCCCACCCCCCCAGAAAGTGCCCACCATCCCAGAGTTTTTCAAAACTTGTTTTAGACATGTTTACCTACAATGATAAAGTACGTGCTCTTGTGTATTTTGATGTGCCATACTACCATAAAATAGCTAAATGGCGCTGTGTTAGTGAAGGAAGGAATTGATGTTTTCGCGCACAAACCACGCGCAAACTGTAGTACTATAAATTCTGCAATTGTAACCCAGAAGCACTGCTGTTTCAACCGTCAGCTGCCCAGGAGCAGCACTATTGGAGAGAGGGCACAATATTGTGTATCTTCAACTTTTCAATTTGAATGGCAAATTGGGTCACAAAGAGTCAAATGAGGCCCAAATGAGGTCAAATGTGTATTAAAATGAGGCTGACAGGGCGGTTTTCATAATGAATAAAGTTGAATACACCGTATTTAGCACTGGAAATGGAGCTACGTAACAGGCGCTCTCAGAGACACTGGTTACAAAGGGGAATAAAATGACTCCCATTGGCACTGCTGGGCCCACTATTGGAAGGGTATTGGGCACTATTTTTTTCAACCTTCAGCTGCCAGGGGTCACTATTGGGAAGGGGGTAGTATTGGAGGAGCGGCACGAATGGAGAAAATATGGCATGCGCACCTGTGCAGTGTTGGGAGTGTGAGGCAAAGGCCAGGTGGTCGAGCTGGTTTTTCGCCTTTTTGAGCAGCGCTGTTGGCCCTGTTGCCACGGCCACTCAGCGCGGCGTTTTGCAAGCTAATAGCACGTTACACAGGCTACGCATGTACAGCTGTGCAGCGCCAGCTGATGCGCGCCTGCTGCGAGCCAGGCTGTCAAAGATGGACATTTGGCAGGTCGATGGAAAAATCGAGCGCACAACACACTAGCCCCGTGGGCTGGGCCTAAACATTTTTTGATTTTTTTTATATTTGGCATGCATACACTTCAAGATGTCCTCTAGAAACTCAAAGGACAGAATTTTGAATTTCGCTTTTGATATTGAGATATGGCAGTTTAAAAAATGTTTGTGAAAATCTCAAAAAATGCGCGAAACTCAAACAAACCGCCGCGGTAGCCACGAGCCTTTAGCTGTTGCGGCGCGCGATGTCGCGTTTGAAAGCCCTTGAATGGCCGGTTCGAACGTGCCCTAATTCGGTTTAGTTCGGGTCAATCGGTGGAGCAAACGGTGTCGCCAAAGTTGTGGCGGTGGGCCGTTTTTTGGCCCAAAAATCGGTTTTTTGACTGTAATTCTTTCGCGGTTGACGCTAGAGCGCCGACTTAAAGGAAGAATTTGTAGGTCTCCTGAAGCGCTTTTTGCTATGTTTAAATAAATTTTCGCTCCGGTGCTTCTATAACGAGATATGGTCGCTGCAAAATCGGCAAAAATGCAGTCAAACGCTTCTAAGCGATTTTTTGGCGCGAAATTCAAAATTTTTTAAAAAAATTTTAACACCATCGGAAAGTAGACACTTCAAGCTTTCGAATGGTATCCTCAACTTCTTCCTAGGACCTACCTAGCGCGAGCTATTCAAAGTGCGCAGTTTGTTACTCAAAAATTTCGGCGAGTGGCACCCCCCCCCCCTGGGGCAGACCGATTAACAGGCTGCAAAAAAGACTTTGCGAAACAGTGGTAGGGAGGGAGTAAGACAGACAAAAACACGAACAATTTTCTGGTGTGCATCTCGAGTCTTATTCTGCAGTAGGGACTGCGGGGACTTGGATATGAGTAGTCCTCCACTTCCCGGGGGGGGGGGGGGGGGGTAGAGGAGAACGTGGTGGTGTGGGGCGAGGTGGGTTTCAGTCGGTTGCGAGTGTCCGCGCTGTGGGCACTGTCCTCGCAGGGGATGGGCTGCTCCTTGCTAGGGAGCGCCTCTTGCAGCTTGGAGAGTCGATTGCTGCAGTCGGTCATGTCTCGATGCGTTGGGAGGAGGAGCTGGGCACAAAGTCGCGATGGCAGGTCGATGCAGTAATCGCCACTGTCAAATATGATCTGTATGTTGTAGCTGCGCGGTGCGTGGTGCGCGGCGCTGTTGGACCGATTGAAGAGACTCGAATTGCACGAACAACTATACGTACAGGGTGATTAGGTATTCGTTTTACACAGTGAAAATGCCAGTAACTTGTTGACCATATGGTATGACCAACTATAGGGGCAGCGCATGACCTATTGCGCGCGAACAGTGTTCTGGGTTCGATCCTTGATGGATCGACTAAAACGAGTATTTACCTGCCAATAGAGTTTGTCCTGCTGTCGTTTCCAAGATTACAGATGGCGTTTTTTTAATGTTTTAGTTTTCCTGCCCTTCCTAAACCACCCTGAACCTCCCTTTTAGACATCGCGTACCGTATGTCTAAATAACGAAAAATGGTAAAGCTTGAATAGGTGAAAGTGTAAGCTTGGTGTATTTGTATTTTTGTATTCACCAACGCACGTACACACAGCAAAGTCCGACAAACGGCGCGCGACAAAGTGTGCATCGCAGATACAAAAGAAACCCGGACAAGCGTACAAACAGCAACGCACGCGGCTCAGCACATTGTCGATGTCCAACTAACCAACGTGGAGGAGCACACCACGTGACCACAGTACTAACTACATGCATAGTGCAGCCACAAGGCGACAAGGAGCGGCGCCGTCTACTTCGTGTACTCTGTACAAGCCCAAGCGCACGCATTTGTATAGGCTCTGCTGCCTGCGGAGGTGCGTTGGCGTGGTCAGACGACAGTTTTCAGTGATTTACGATCTGGCCACCAGGAATTGAATGAGATTTTCAGATTTTTGACAAGGAGGTTGCATTGACCGTATGAGGCGACAAGGCGTTCCAGGCATCAACAATTCTGTGAGAGAAGAAGTGGGCGCGATATTGCCTATACTGAGCGGAATGAGCGAGCTTGAAGTTATGTCCTCTTGTTGCGCGCTGTTGGGCGTAAGAAAAGTAGTCATCAAACTGGAGACAGACTAGCCTGTAAATGATTTCGAAAACTAGTGTCAGGTCATGATGTAGGCGACGCAGCTCGAGCGTGTCGAACACAATGGGGTTTAGGCGCTCTTGATTAGTAAAAAAGCCTATGGAATGGCATAGCAAGATAGCCACGCAATCTGTCAAAGCACGATGAAACGCATATACAATCGTATATTTGGAAAACCGTTTCAAATTGATTAATGGTGAACGAAACGCGATCAACAATTGTAAACGAACAAACCAGTTTAGCAAACCGTAATGTTACGCCGGTTACGACGCCGTATTGTTACGCCGGTTACGGTTGAGGTTACGGATTTCGTAGAACTCCAAAGGGGTCAGATTCCTAGTATTGAAAAGAAAACAGAGGTAACATTTTTAGAGAGAATTAAATTTTAATAGAATAACTCCAAAATGATTCACACGGGTGAGGAGGGCAAGGAAATTGTGAACGATGTGTGTATATTGTTTTCTTTCTGTCAGTTTTATCAAGTGGAAGGCGGTGTTCTGCAGCCTTCACATTCCCTTTTATTATTGTACTTTTGTTTTACTATTAATTTCGCTAACATTTTTTTTTTATAATTATCGTTCAGCCAAGTATCGAAATTGCCTGGGCGATGAAAGCCTATGAAAATGCCAGGCTCCATATGGATGTTTGTTGTTTGTTTTATTCTTTCTTCACTTTAATGTAATTTTCCTCACCATTTTCTTGATCATTTTAGATAATCAGCGTTGTGGACGCTAGCAATCTTCAACTGAGCGAAATTGAAAACGAACTTGTGAAGGAATTTCACAAAAAGTTTCCCGGTTTTCCTTTGGACGTCATTGAAGAAAGTTTGCTGAAAGAAGAAAAGGAAAAAGCGGTTGGTTCTGGCTCTAGCATCCTGTCATTTTACTATGTGGATCAGGAAGATCTTTCTGCATTTTATTTTCTAGCATTTTAGTTTTATGACTAGTTGGCTATGCAAACCATACGTACTCATGGGGGAGGGATAGGGAAGTATCCTGAAAGACAGCATGACCCCTCCCTCCCCTGGCTTACATTTTCTGAACCTCAAGCCAATTTTCCTAGTAAAGTGGCAACAGTTTAGTGCAAGCATTTATTTACTATTTGCTTTATGTTTGGCTTAAACGTACCCATGATTGACTTTAGATTGATTGGCATTTTGAACTTGTCTAAGCACATTTTTAATCAAAAAGAACCAGTTTAGCTGCAATTTCGATACAAGAAAACCGATCCTGCAAATCCCGATCCACCCACCTTTGATAAATTTGGACGATTTGCCTTTCCCCTTTCCCAATTTCTCTAGACGGGCACCTGTGGTGATGCAAGCGACGAACATAAATACACTAGTTTAGAATCAATGTGAGCATAGGTGCCCACGGAAATTGGACCAGGGGAGGGGTAAATCACCAAATTTTTCGAAGGCAGGGGGTGGGTAATTCGGGATTTTCGGGATGCAGTTTTATATGTCGAAATTTGACAAAAAAATGGTACTTATTTGCCTTAAAATGGACCCAAAACGTGATCTAAACGCCATTTCTATGTTCCTTTAAGCTGCAAAGTACAAAAAGACAGCGCCGCAGGCACACTTTTTGCCATTTTTACAAGACAAATTGGCTTGAAGCTCCAGAAAATGAAAGCCAGGGGAGGGGTAATCCCGAAAGTCTTTCGGGATAGGGTCTTCCAGGGGAGGGGTATACCCCCCCCCCCCCCTATACCCCCCAGCGGGCACCTATGAATGTGAGTCAGATACATAAAAAATCAGTAATGTTTGAGCGGAATTTTGCAGAGGTGGCGCGACTTTTGCGAGAGCTTCAAAGACCAAATCGAAGACTACAACTTTGGCACGCTGCTCCGACTGGACGCCAGCAAGCGCTACGACTCCACCAACACCACGCTCGGTTAGTCGTGCGAGGCGTTCCCGCCAGTGTGTCAAAAGAAAGTCTAAGCAGCACCTTTTAGCGGTTTTTGGTCACACTACAGTGAAACCAGTAGGCGGTAAATCCCCCCCCAGCTTGCACCCCCCCCCCCTGCCTGACCCCACCGATTGGGGAGGGGGGGAGCGTGATAGCGTACTAAATTTAAATTTAACACGCACTGCGATGCACGCAACGCCACGGAAGTTCAGTGCCTCGGGTGCAGTTCTTGGCCATCGAGGGCGCGCGCAACCGCGCGGGCGTCAACAGCCGCCACAAAGACCAGTTCAGGGCGGCCGCGCTCGCCGACTATGAGAATTGATCCCTTCCCCTCTGCAGTAGATGTGCGTGGGGTGTGCTGAATGACGTCATTTGCGATCTGCGGACAGTCGCGTTGCCAAGTGGGAACGGAGTTTGATAAAAAAAAGTGCTCCCCTCTGTGGCAAACGCAACAATGCACATTCAGATCATTCGAGACTTTCAAATCTGCAAGGTTCACTGACTCAACTTCGAAGTACACGATGCTGGTACGGCAAAACAATTGGAAGCACTGTTTCGGTACAGAAATGCTGGCTGCGCTACTGTTTTTGGAACCGTAGTCGCTAGTACAATGCTGGGAGCACTGGTTGTTCATGCTGACGGGACTGCAGTCTGTGTTCCTGCTTGCAAGCAAAGCGCGGATTGACTTTGATATCACTTCGCCCCCTCGACACAAGGCACTGGTGACAGCGAGGCTCGAATGCTCAGCGTGTTCCTCCATGCAGTACAGTAAGGCTTTTAGGCTGGCAGGTTGACCAGCCCACTACTGCACTGACAAAAGCCATTGGGACACAAGCGCACTACACCAGTACATGAGCGTGCTGTACAATAGAGATCTGCACCTTACGGTCAGTTACAGTACGCCTTACACGCGGTGAGGGGACAGAGAAAACGCGTCCAATTGCACTGGTCGTTTTATCCGAGGATTACAAAGCGGACATTTTGTTTGCAATCGTCCTAGAATGGACAACTGCAGAATCGAACACGTTCAGAGTACGGGACACGGCTGTGGAATGGCGACGCGGGTTCACGGTTGAATGCGCGCATGGGAGAAGTGACAAGTCAAAGGACCAGTAGTCGCAAAGGTTGGCATCTTGTGAGCACCGCTCAGCTAATGCACACTCGATAAATGAGTACGTGAGCGCGATTAGGACTTGTCAGCGCACCTAACCCTCGTTCGTACCCACCGAGTTCGCTGCACATGTTTGCATGGAATACATATAGTGCAGTAGCTGACCAGCAGGCCTTGCAAATTTGTGCAGCGAACCATTCACAGATGCACTGGTCAGACGTAGATGGGATTGGAGCTGATTGGCCTGCGGACCGGCTCGGCCGAAAACCTGTCGGGCAGTTCATAGCTCTCGTTTAGAACCGCCCCATCGTCTTTCTCGGATGCTGGTGGCGTTAGGCGTGACGACAGCCTGCCGTTCAGCGTGTCGTAGTTGTAGTTGTTGAGACTGGTCGCCGCGGCCTCTCTGACGGCATTCTGATAGTTCTCGTAGTCCACGGCAGCAGGGCCTCTGCTCAGGGTCGACGGTCCGGGGGACACGGGCCTTGGCGAAGAGATCCCCGCCTCCTCTGCAGGCACCTCAGGCTGGTAGCAATTGTTGGCCACTATGGTGTAGAGCTGCAAAAGGCGCTGGTGTTGGTTGGTGCTCAGCCTCGCGTGCAGCCAGACAACCCCAGCGATGCTTGTGTATACCTGTGGATTGCATCTTTGGAACTCGTCCGCGATAGTCGCCCTGCACTGGTCGAAGAAGGGCCGTTGGTCGGGTGACACGAGCCAGCACTTGCGCATCAGGTGGTAGCTGCATGCGATTGACTCGTTTGGTGGGGCTAGTACTAACACACACACACTCACATCTCGTCAGGACATCTGCTGGGCTGCTCTAGCCGGTTGCCGTCTCTGAGATACGCGATGAATGAGGGGTCGAGCGCGTGCGTGGGGTAGGGCGCTTCGCCAAGGCTGAAGATCTCCCACAGCACCTGCAATTTTTATTGAATTGCATCAGCTCTACGTTGCACTACGCGTGTCAATCAACGCACCACTCCGAAGCTCCACACGTCGGACTTGACGCTGAAGTCTTGGTCCAAGATGCTCTCGAGGGCCATCCATTTGATGGGCAGCGGGATGTGCTTAGAGTTCTGGATGTGATAGGTCTGATCCTGGCGAGCGAGACCGAAATCGGCGATCTTGACGACGCGATCCGCCGTCAGCAGCAGATTCCGAGTCGCCAAGTCGCGGTGGATCAGCTGAACTCACGCGGTGGGTTGGGTCCCACGCGGTCATGCTGCGCCTGAGAGCTCCTCACAGTTTTCCCAGCCAAAAAGTCCATGCCATTCGCAGTCTGATAGGCGAAGGACAAGAGGTCGGAGGTGGCGACTATGGGCTCGCAGATGCTCGTCGCCCGGTTGCCCTCTTCCGGCGTCCGCCAGTGCGTGTTGACCTCGCTCTGCAGCAAGTACACTTTGTTGTTCGCCGTTTCAGTAACCGTTTCATTGCAACACAAAGTATAAACAGTAATAACGGCTGACAAAATTCGTCCCGAACAAACGCTCAATTTGTGACGTGGGGCCGAAAGAGTGGTGCTCCATATCCATACTGGTCCACTCCACACAGCAGACCATCGACTGCTGGAGAACCAGCCTCTTGCGAGCACGGTTCTGGCTTCGATTCTTGAGGACCCACTAACGAGGATTTTTCCTATCAATAGATTGTCTCGTGCTGTCGCTGTCCTAGATTTCAGTTGACGTTCTTCCAAATGTCTTTACCGGCCCTCCTCATGGCTAATGTCATGGAAGGCGTCATTGAGATCACAGGGTATGCTGTATGGGCCTCCTATTGTGCCCTCAGTACAAAAACAACAACAAGGTGCATCATAGCCAGTCAAACGGAGGGTGATGCGGTCTGCGATTCCTGCACCTGATAGAGGCTCTTGGGCTCCTCTCTGGTCAGTCCCATGTGCGTGGGCGCGAGGTAGCCGTCCTGCGTCACTCCGGGCCTCTCCTCGTCGGGCACGAGCTCGTCTAGGAAGCCGGCCCTCCTCTTCTTGAGGTAGTCGAGCAGACTGCCCAGCTCGCACAGCTCCATGACGACGTAGAGCTCGCCCTTGATGATCAGTTTCGTGACGGCGCCGACGAGGCCCAGCACGTTCGGATGGCCGCCCAGGTGCTGCATGATGCGGAGCTCGTCGAGCAGCGCCTTCTGGTGCCGGAACGACCGGCCCTCCAGGGGACACTTGACCGCGCAGTGCACCGTGTACGGCGTCACGTCCTGCGTCAGCACCGCGCGGTGGACGACACCGAACGCGCCCTCTCCTGGAAAAGTGACCAACTTATGCGATGATACTGCACCGAACTTGGGGTCGGCTGAACTAGCAAAATGGAAGTACAGACTGGTGTCTGTGGTCAAGCTCTCGTCAAATCGCATCTAATACACACTTACACGGCAGCGTGTGCTTTTTTTTGTGAATCCAAACACACGACTAATGTGCAGCGCGGGTCTACAACAACGCGCGAACGAACCGATGACGCCGGCCAAGGAGAGGGACTCCTTGGCAATCTCGAACTTGGGATCGTAGGGAATGGAGCTGGGCTGCCAGTTGATCGGTCTCGACGGGTCGATCTTCGGGGCCGTCTGCACGGTCGGCGCCAACTTCTTCTCCTTGCGCAGCTTGCTCAACAGGCCCGTGTACTCGTCTGCAACCGGCCAAGCGTCGCGCTTCTGCGGCGCACGTTAGCTCGACAAAATTGTAACCATAGTCGCCTCCTTCGGGGCCGTGTCCCATGAGCTCGTCGTAGAGCGCCCTGAGCATCTTCTCGTTCTTGCGCTTGCGTCGGCGCTCGAGGCAGAGACAGGCGAGCAGCACGACCACGACGATGATCAGGATCGCTCCCACGGCGACCAGCAGGAAGACCGTGGCCTGGTTGACGCCCTCGCCGCCCAGCACCTTCAGCGTCACCTTGTGGTACACGAACCGGCTGTGCCGGTCGCCCGCTCTGGAACGCGACTCTCTTTGTTGAACTGCCAGCACTGGCAAGTTTGAGCCGCAAGCACGCGCACTGGCAAGTGTAGACGCCGGCGTCGTCGCGGATGACGCGCTCGATGGACAATTTCCGGCCCTCCTCCAGCACCTTGATACTCTTCTCGGCGCCCGGCAGCTTGTCGTCCGAGTGATGGCCCTTGCGGCGCAGCACCCACTCGATGGTCGGCTTTGGGACCGCTGAAGTGGACGCGTGTTTGCGACTTGAGCCTGCGTGCGTGCGTGCGTACGAATTGGAGAACTGCCAACCAGTGATGTTACACTTCAAGATGACCGGATCTCCAAAGTTCACCGTAATCTTTTCAGGAGAGGAAGACTCTTTGTGGATCTCTGTTGCCTCTGTGTCCAGTACCTTGAATAAAGAAAAGTTTTAATTACTGTGCAAAGCAAACGAGAAAAATGTGTCTCTCCAACGGCACGTGCAGTACATAGAAAGCGTTAGTTACACTGTACGCTACGCATGGTCCTTTTACAACCTTTACTTTTGAGTTTTTTAATCCAAATGTCTACGAGACGCTACCGTACGCAACCTACCAAACACCAACAGTGTAAATTGCGATCTCGTACCCTGACGGTGACGGCGCCGCTATGGCCATAGGTGGATCCCCGACGGCTGTTGCTGACCTTGGCTCGGCAGAAGTAGACAAACTCCGCGCCCCGTTTCATGGACGTTTGTACGGTGGCGATGAGCTGATTGGACAGCTCCGTCGCGTTCGGTCTGTAGGTCACCGACTGATGGCCGGTGCTTTGCTCGCTGTTGTTGTTGTTCTCTGTGGGCGGCGGGCCGCGCCGCTCCTCGAAGTCGACGGCCGAGCGGCACCGCTCGTCGAACGTCGCGCCACTCGAGAAGGCCATTCGAGCTCGAAAGCGCCGCCGCCGCGACGGCTTCTCGCAGAGCTCCAGACTGCAAGAAGGGTGTGGGAAGAAATACAGGAGAGAATGAACATCTATGCACCACAACAAGCGCATTCGGCTCGTCCACCTAGACCTCCGTCCCAAAAATGGTGGCCCGATTTCCGCGGAAATTGTGAGCGCAATAGCCGAACCGTCAAACCGTCAAACCCTTCGGGCTTCATGCAAAAGAAAAATAGCAAACAATCTCGGTACCGTAGTCGTAGTCGTACCTGCCATAGTCGTACTTCTGCGCCTTGCAGACGATCGTCCATTCGTCGCCCGCGTAGCTTCTCGAGTCGTCTTCCGGTCGGTGCACGTACGGGTACGTCATCTCGGCCGAAATCGAAATGCCTGCAATGGGCCAATCTGCCCGGCCCAGCCCAACGATTATGGATGTCGAACGAAGTGTGTGCCAACTGCCAACTGCCAACAGGTACCTCCCTTCGGGCTTGCATAAAGCCCCCTATCACCAACAACCCCCCACCATCAACACGCCCCCCTCCTCCGTCTGACCCATCCCGGTTCCCGTGCGAATGCGTTCGTCGACTTGCCACTAACCGGCGTGGCATTGCAGTTTGCTGAGCGGATTGCAGCGACTGTTGTCGACCGCGTCGGTGACGACCACTTCCAAATGGGACGAGATGTGACCGCGCGCGTTCTCGGCCGCGCACTCGAACGTGCCCGTGCGCGTGGCCACGCCGTCGTACAGCTGAAAGGAGCAACCAAGTTATAAAAAACGCAAAAATTGGAAATTGTAAAAAGACCGCACCAGCACTCTCTCGTAGCTGCCATCGTGCAGCCTGGTGTTCGCGGACAACAGCTCGTAGGGTCGACTGGCGCAGTTGAAGTCGCGTTCAACGCAGGGTTTGAAGGATAGTCTGAGGTTAGGCAGGGGGCTGCTTCTGCCATGGCAGAGAATCTGCAGTTGTTGACCCGGCGACAGAAATCTCACGGAACTGAAAGCGACGACCACGAGCGTACACGCACGCACGCACGCACACACGCACGCACGCACAGACGAAGGGACAACCCACGTTTCGCTCATAAAATAGCACCACTTCGAGTCGATTAGTGGGTCTTCGATTTTTAGAAAGTTGTCGTTGCAGGTGGGTTCGATTTTGGCCGTTGGTGCACTTCTTGAGCGGACGTTCACAGTAAAGGTGATCTTCTCGACACGGTCGTATCCGACGCCGGCCTTGATCACGAGGTCGTAGCTGCAATCGGGGTCGTATTCATCCGTCATCCGTATTCATCTGTGCGTCCGTCCGTGTGTGTGTCTTTCTTCTCAAGTTTACCTGCCCGACTGCTGGAGTGTCGCCTTCTCAATGGTCAGACGATCCCGCACGCCCGCCAGTCGGTTTGCTGCGCGCCCACCGCCGAAGGGCGTGGTCTCCAAAACCACGCCCGGCTTGGCCCGCACCTCGTGGGAGGTGGCGTTCGGCGCGGGCGGGGGCCGAGCGATCGCCGCCAACGGGTCCACGACTCTCTAGAAGGAGAGCCGTCGAAATTTCAACAAAAGAAATCTTGCAAAGGTCTCGGCTTCCACTCACGTGAAGCCACTGGCGCGTGTAGCGTCCGGGCGCGTCGAGGGCGTGCGGCCAGACGTTGTAGGCGAACTCGAGCGTGACGGCCTCACCCTCCTCGACCTCGACCCGGGTCGACTGGCCACTGATCAGCGGCTCGATCCGGCCCATCGTTGGCGAGACCTCGACCATGATCCGCTCGCTCATATCGTCCCCTGGATACGACGACCGGCTGGCACTGAACAGCGCCACATGCCCACTCGAGTGGGCGCCCCAACAAATACGCCCGAATAGCAGTTTCGGACGGACGGACGGACGGGCGGACGGACGGACGGACGGACGGACGGACGGACGGACGCACGCACGCACGCACAGACGGACGCACGGACGCACGCACAGACGGCGTCTAGCTAGACAAACCAAACTGATGAACAGCCGAGCGAGTTGAGGAGAACAGCTCAGCAGCGTGTCAGAGAAGGAGAACGACTCACGTGCAGACGTATTCGCCCGCGTCGGTGGCGGCGAGGTGGCTGCGGCGCAGCGTGCTGACGGAGAAGCCGCGGCCGTCGGGGACTGACGGGAGGACGAGGACGGGGCTGCCGTGGGGCCGGGTCCAGTTCCACTGGACGAGCGAGGAGCCGTGGCGCACGCTCGCGCGGCAGCTGATCTCCAGCTCGCCGCCCACGTACGCCACCTCGGCCGTGCTGTTCAGCACCCTGAGCTGAACCGGCCGCAACTGCGCATACAAGCTACTACACGGCCGTCGACGCTGCTGCAGTGTCAGAGGAAACGATAGAGACCGCGGATGAAGACATTTCAGTGTGGTTTTAAAACCGAACTGCGCCTATGCAGGTACACATACCGTAAACCTATGATCAGTCATCTCAGTATGCGGAAGTGCGGGGAAAGTGGGATGGAGCTGGGCGGACACACACCTCGTAAGTGCCCCGTAAGTTGAGTCGGAGTCGGAAGGTCGTCTTTTGGCCGGCCGCGCGACAGTTGGCCTCGCCCATGGTCCTCTTGCTCCGACCCAACTTCAAATACGTGAGCAGATTCTTGGCGACGCTCGCATCCATTGTGATGCCGAATCTAAACACTGCTACCGTAATACGGCCCAGCACTTGGCATGAAGCGTGACAGTATCCGTTTTGACCGGCAAATCAAATCCATGACGATGCTCGAAATCGCGCCCTGTGCACTTTAGAGGGCACGCTTTTCGAATCCACCTGCTACCAGAGGTGGCCATTGCAAGGTGCGGTCATTGGGGAGAGTGAGGGTGGGGCTTTGTTTTGAATACGTACGTAACTCGTGTCTCGTCCCCATGACTCTTCCGAGTCCGATCGATCAATTCTGCAGGGTGCAGCAGAGGGCTCACTCACCCGGGAATGTAGGCGGTCTTGGGCGGTCGCTGCGGGATGCTGACGTTGCCCTTCCAGGTGTCGGCGGTCCAGGTGACGTCAAGGCCGGGCCGTGTCGCGATGCAGGGCACGTGCACCTCGAGGTCCTCGCTCACGGACACCATGCTCTCGTCGCTCAAGGGCACCAGCGCGTGCACGCCGTCTGTACAAAGATGGAAGCTCGTGTGTGTGTGTGTGTGTGTGTGTGTGTGTGTGTGTGTGTGTGTGTGTGTGTGTGTGGGACGAAATATATAATTAGTAGAATTAAAAGAATTAGTTCGCGTCGCGTCCCAATAAGGATGTGTATCATTCACAACTCATACAAATAAAGTGGTGTATATCATCTACATACACTGTAGGCGTGTGCATTTATGAAGGCACAGTCTTACACCACAATCTCATTGAAGCGCTAATATAGAATCAGGCAGAGATTAGCATCAGTTAATGCTGCCTCAGAGATCAGCTCAACGGCAGCACGCCCCCCCCCCCACCGTGTCCCAAACTAAGTATCGTCTCAATTGTAAATTATTTTACTGTTGCGTAGTATATCATCCAATAGTGCCCTCTGCACGTTGGGGTCGACCTTATATTGCCCCCTCCGACAGTGCCTTCGAGCAAGGGCGGATCAAACTTTAGTGCCAGTGGCACTGTTTGAGAGGACTAGAGGCGCATGCGGCCTTTGGCCGCCATGTGTATGTTAAGGAATAAAGCAACTGATTTTGCATATGATTGTCTACATGATCATGCTGTGCAAGCAGGTGTGTGATGGGCGTTCACCCTGTTGACTGTTGGTGGCGCCAAAATTCACTCCTGCTCTGTTGATCGCGATGGGCATTCATTCTGTTGACCATTGCTTGCACCAAATTCACTGCTGCTCTGTTGATCGTGATGGGCGTTCACCCCGGTGACAGTTGGTGGCGCCAAATTCACTGCTGCTCTGTTGATCGTGATGGGCGTTCACCCCGTTGACAGTTGGTGGCGCCAAATTCACTGTTGCTCTGTTGATCGTGATGGGCGTTCACCCCGTTGACAGTTGGTGGCGCCAAATTCACTGCTGTCTGTTGATTGTGATGGGCGTTCACCCCGTTGACAGTTGGTGGCGCCAAATGAACTGCTGCTCTGTTGATCGTGATGGGTGTTCACCCTGTTGACTGTTGCTGGCGCCAAATTCACTGCTGCTCTGTTGATCATGATGGGCGTTCACCCCGTTGACAGTTGCTGGTGCCAAATTCACTGCTGCTCTGTTAATCGCAATGGGCATTCACCATGGTGGGCAGGATACAATGTACCACACTTACAGTATACATTTGCATAATTATGCGGAAGCACTTCCCCGGAGTGGCTGTCCCCTTTCGACATAAGCCTGTGCGTGCGTGCATGCATGTATACATATATATATATATATATGTATATATATATATATATATATATCTTTATATATATATATATATATATATATATATATATATATATATATATCCATAGATATCTATATCGTGCGGGCAGGTCTGCGTGCCAATGCGCGCGCGCGTGCGTGCGTGCGTGCGTGCATGCGTGCGTGCGTGCGTGCGTTGCCACACATACAGTGCTCGTGACGTCTAGCCAAGTCATTTGATGTGCAATTCATCAATGCGCAGTTCATTTTCCATTTTCCAATTAGGCAAGATACAATGTACCATGCTTAGAATATTTTTTCAAAAAGCAGTTGGGGCTTTCAACCACTCCCCAAAGGGAGGCACTTGGCCCAGCTAGTTGAGCGTTGCCGCTTCTAGCAGCGACCTGCTGCCAAAAGGTGTCAACTGACCACGCAACATCACCCATGTGGGTGAAATTGCGAAATTGTGAATTGGCATAATTTGCATAATTTTCATTTGCATAATTATGCGGGAGCATGTGCAAATGACTCGTGACGTCGAGGCGAGTCTTTTGATGTGCAATTCACCCATGTGCAATTCGTTTGGTAGTGTTAATCTGTCCTGCAAACTTTGAAAATGCGCCATAACTACGGTATAAATTTGCATATCAAAAATCGACCGTGCCCATGACCATCTCGGGGTCGCGAGGATTCCATCGAGCCATCGCGCGTCCACGTACGTCAAACGGTTCGCGAGTTTACCTCTTGCCCACACACATACACACATACACACATACACACACGTACGCAAGGCGCATTTGTAAGTAGAAGATGTACGCTACCCATGTATGTACATTGTGCTCAAACGGCAAGCCTACCAACCGGAGACATAGACAACCGCGTCCAACTTGGTCTGCTCGCCAGCGCGCGTGGTGACTTGACACGCGTAGATGCCGTTGTCGCTTAAATTGGCGACACTAACGGAGAGTGTCGACAGAAATTCGGAACGGTGCTCGATCGAGAGGCGACCGTCGAGGGCGGGGTTCGAGTAGCCCACGAGATACTAGAGATACGGACCGTTTTAATGGGAAAATATTGAGAAATAAAGATGCAAGAAAAATGCACTCACATTGCCCACGCGGGTGGGACTGGGAAGGGTCCACTTAAAGTTGGCCGACTCGTCCGATTCGCAAGTCAGCGAAATGTCGTCTCCCACTCGGTACTGTTCCTTTTGACTCGTCAGCGTCTGCGCTGCGCCCTCTTGGAGCGAGCCGGCGGCCACGACAATCTCCAAAAGAATCCAGATTCCAAGCTTCATTTCGCACACTCCGCGTGTCGTTCGCTCTAAAGTGGCAGAGCTGCCAGTTCCACATAGCCCGCCGAAATTTGCATGAACGCGCAGACGCGTTTGGAGGGCCAGGGGAAAATCAATGCCGACTTCGGCAAGGGAAAGCCCTAAGGAGTTGGCCCGGCCCGGCGCTAATCGCGCGAATTGCCATCTTAGAAAGTGGCCGACGCGGCGGATACATAGCGGTGCCGTGGTTGTGCTGTGGGGGCGCGAGCTAGTATGTAAGTGGTTGTACCTTGAAGATCCAACGCGGCGGCTGCGCAACAGGCGCGTGCGCGCGCGCTGCCACGCACACACGTACATACGCACACGCACGCACGCACGCACAATGCAGCCGTGGGCGCGTATAGGCACCCACCGAATAGGCGTTTGACCGTCGACAATGAGCCCAGGCGCGTACATGTTGGTTGTCTCGACTTACATAACAACTTCACTGGGAGCGCGCGCTCTGAGTCTATAGAGAGACGACTGAGTCTACATGTATCTATAGTCAACGCGCGTGGGAGAACGCTGCAAGCCGCGGCGTCGTACGCCACCGAAAAAACGACTCATACCGCCAGTGGCGGTGCAAAAATGTTGACAAAAGAAACTACGACGCTCCATGAGCTTGTCGGAAAAGAACGCCGCACACCGTGCGTCAGCGACACTGGCACTGGCGCGCTTGCAGACAACCTGACATGACATCCCACGCACGCACGCACGCACGCACGCACAGGGGCCACAGTCGCAAGCGTCTCGTCAAGTCAAGCAACGACGATTGGAGCGTCGCGGAAGATAGCACCGCCTCTCGCACGCTGTTTGCACAAGCCCCCACCCGACAAAACATCCGCTCGCCTGCGAGCACATACACGCACACAGGCACGCACGCACGCACGCACGCACACAGACGGGCACTGTGTTGCCCCCGACAGTTCATTGGCTAGCAAGCGCCTTCCATGCGAGGAGCGCAAGGCTAAACGCTTTGGAATGTTGCAAAAAAAAACGCCGACGCAGCTAGGCGCCATAATGACGGGACTCCAATTTTCTCGAACGTCTACATCAGCAGGACACTTTTCGGAATTAAGAATGCATTGCACCACTAAACGAACTTCTGCTCTGGCTCGTGTTGTGGACAGCGAAATGACTCCACTCGCACATAGCGAAACATCCCTATCTCCCACTGGTGATGTGAGTGGTGGTGACACACGCACGCACACACCGACAGTTCTGTATGTCCAGCCGTCGTCGGCTGACTAAGGCACGAACGCACACACTGACACGCACGTGCGTACAGTTCGAGGCACTGTACAACCGAGTGAAAATAGCCGTTGTCACTGACGCGACGCTGACGTCAGCGCGCGCGACCCACGCTAATTCGGCGTAGTGGCCACGCAAAACTTCAGTCCTGATGAATGCAGTGTTCAGCCGACGCGCGGGCACAGTGTTACTCACCTAACCGGAAAAATTGAATGAGTGACAGCCGTTTGTTTTACAGGAAGCGAGCGACATACAACATGCACCGGCTGCATCAACATTGTTGTAGCAGCGATGCGTGAGTGTACGTGTCACAACAGGCGGGTTCTCTATTTCACGCATTGCACCGCTTTCAACAATCAACAGAGTGCGCTCTGCTGCCAATTTCTCCACACTTTCTCTTGCGCTACGACTACGACTAGGATTTTCTGGTGTACCGCGTCGCTTCCTCCACAAAGTCCGAGAGCAGCTCCTTCTGACTGCCGTCCAGCTTGAAGAGCTGCGCCAGCTTCTTGGCGACCTCGGCGAGACTGGGGTGCTGCGCGTCCGCCCACATTTCCAGCACGTCGAAGCAGCCGTCGAAGTCCCTCTCCTTCACCGACTGGCGCATCAGCTCGTGCGCGGTCTGCAGCGCGACACCTCGCGTCCGCCGCGCGTACGCACCGTCACTCGTGGTGCACCGGCACACACGCACGCACGCACGCAGTGGCACGAACGCTCGCGCGCACCGTCACGCACGCAAGCACCGGCACACACGCACCAACACTCGCGCACGCACGCACGCACTCAAGTTCCGGCACGCACGCACGCACACGTAGGCACACACGCACGCTGTGGCACAAACGCTCGCGCGCACCGGCACACACGCACGCACGCAAGCACCGACACGCACACACGCTCGTCCATGCAAAGATCGTGGGGGAAGGTGCAGAGGTGGGTCTCGCCGACCTCCTCGTCGATGGGTGGCGGGAGGACGGCGTCGGCGGGCGCGGGGTTGCGCTTCGCCTCTGCGCGCGACGCGATCGTGCGCAGGGAGAGCATGCGCTCCGCGAACGCGTCGCCGCGGGGCCGCAAGCGCCGACGCAGCTCGTTGGCCTCCTCGCGGGCGCCGAATCGGTGCAGCAGCGCCGCGATACGGCCAAGCTGAAAGGGAGGAGGAGGAGGAGGGAGGACGCGCGCACTGACGGACAGTACGGAAGCGCACCCGCAAGGCGGTGGGCGGCAACTTGTTCTGGCCCTCCATCAGGCCCATCCGACCCATCATCTCCGCCTGTATCTCGCGCAGACAGAGGCGAGGCACCTCGGCCAACTCGGCGCGCGTCTTCTCCGTCAGACTCTGAAAATCCTCTGACCACTTTCATTAGTTGTTGCTGTTGTTGGATTAGGGGCAACGCTAGGAGGGCGTCAGTGGGCCGTATAGGTAGCATCATACTATCTCAATGACGCCTTACCGTCTAGAGCCGCGCAATTAGCCAAAGACATTCGGAAGAACGTCATCTGTAATCTGGGGCAGCGACCTCTGGCCACTCCCCATTTACACATACAGATGAGGTCACGTGTCTGGGGCATCGCACCGACAAGGAAGCACTTGCTCTCCCCCCGCCCAGGTTGCAAAACGACGCACCTGTGGATCGACGCGCCAGAGAACCTTCAGAATTTCGTCCGTGAACTCCGACGACGACGCGAACAGGCGAGCGCGAGCGGCGTCCTTCACCATCCTGCAACGATGCAGCGAGCGACGAACGCTTATTCCGGGGGGGGGGGGGTACATTCGGCCGCGAGGGCGCACGCACGCACGCACCGGTCACCTGAGAATGTAATCGTGTCGGCCGGCCGCCTCAGCGCTGTCGATGAAGAGGAGGCACAAACCGGTTTGGGGTGGCACGCGCTGGGGCACTACCCGTTCGTAGAGCTTCAGGAAGTCGGCGTAGGCCCTCGCGTCCGTGGTCGAGCAGAGAACCTGCAGCATGTGCTTGTAGAACCTAAAAACGGAAAGTGCGCTTTTCCGCACGCACGCACGCACGCACGCACGCACGCACGCACGCACGCACGCACGCACGCACGCACGCACGCACGCACTGTTCGTCGGGTTCAGCGCCCGTGAGCAGTCGCTCGTTGTCGGCCTTCTCGGCGACGCGCAGCAGCGAGAGCGCCGCCTCGCGCGCGAAACGCCCGTCTCCGTAGCTGCAACGTAGGATAGCGTGCAACCTAGTGGTAAAGAACCGGCCTCTTGCGCGCAAGGTCCTGGGTTCGATTCTTGATGGACCCACTAGACTGAGGACTTCCCTTTCGATGGTTTTTCTCGGGCCATCGTTGCCCTAGATTACAGATGGTGTTCTTCCGAAGGTCTTTGGCTAATTGCGCGGCTCTAGACAGGCAGGCGTCATGGAGATGGGTATGCTATATGGTCAGCAGATTTCACTCCTCGTGACAGAGAGACGAACCGTTTGCCGAGCAGCAGAAAGGCGAGGTGGCTGAGGAAGAGGCCGTCGTGGAGGTGGACGACGGGCAGACGGGGCAGTCGCTGGAAGTGGCGCAGCAGAGGCTTCAGCAATCCGTAGAAGGCGTCCAAGCGGTCGCTGATCTCCACCAACAGAGAGGCGGTGAACGGACTCGGCTCTGGAACAAAAAGAAAAAGGATCGCTCACCTATGTACGTCTGTCCGTTGGGCAGTGAGTGACCTAATGGTACAGAATCGGCCTCTTGAGCGCGCGCACGGTTCTGGCTTCGATTCTTGGTGGATCGACTAGCGAAGAATTCCCTGTCAATGGACCTTCTCGTGCTGTCGTCGCTGCCCTACGAATACATTGTACGTATGGCGTTCTGCCGAATGTCTTTGTCTAATTCTGTGGCTCTAGACAGAAATGCTGGCTAGATGATGGCTAGGCTAGCTGGCTCTAGACAGACAGTGATGGAGATGGGTCTGCTAAGCGGGCCATTGACGGCCTCCTAGCGTCGCCCTAATCCCAGCGCACGCACCGACGCCGGCGACGCGCATCTCCCTGACGAGGCTGGCCGCCGCTTCGGCGAGGCGTATCTTGGTGTCGACCGACGTCTGTCCCTGGACGGACCAGAGCTGGAAGAAGCGGCAGAGAGCGAGCAGGATCGCGTTGAGGGTCGCGACGTCGGGCGCGATCTTCTGGGCGGCCATTCGTTTGAGGATGCCCTTGAAGGGCGCCAGCGTCTCGGAGCCGTACGCGAGCAGCCCTTGCGAGCTGCCGTCCTCGTCAAGACAGCCCAGCAGCCAGGCGTTGTAGGTGCGCCGAGTCAGAGGGATCCCCTCGCTGTCCATCTCCTGAGCCGACACCCAGACAACGGTACACGGCCCAGAAAGGACATCGGAACCCACCCAACCCAGCCGTGTGTGGGGGGGGGGGGGGGGTGCCGAGACACACACCTACCTGTACGAGGTGGGGCACCCTCTCAGGCCTGCCCCACTTGGCGAGCGCCTGCGCGATGGCGTCATAGCTGCGCTGGTTCTTGGGCATGTGCTGACGGAAGAAGCTCCACAGCGTCTCGTTAAACTCGGGCACGTCCGCCTTCTGCGTGAACGCGTAATTGTCCGCCGCCTCGCCGCGACTCAAGAACGACACCGGAGAGTAGTGCCTAAAGAGAGCAGCAAACGCTGCCTGGGCAGGGGGGGGGGCGCTTCCGGGGGGGGCTAGGGAAGAACGGGTGGCAGCAAATCCGAACTAGCAGGTCGGATCGAAAATGGCACCTTTTCAACTATAATTGAAGCATTTCTGTGCTTTAAAGCTAAAAGTGTAAAAAATAGAGCGCCCAAGCAAATGTTTCGCCATTCTACAACTACTTATATACAGTTGACTAGCGGTCTCGGAAAAATAAATGCCGGGGGTCATCCCAACAGTCTGTCGGAATAGGATACGCCAGGGCATGTGGGTGGGCGTGGAATCCTCCTCTCCGAAAAGAGGGGGAGGAGGGGGGATAAAGGGGGCACGGGGGACGGTACCATCTGAGGGCGGCGTTGTCGGACTCGAAGACGCGCGGCTCGGCGGCGTTGTAGTAGCAGGCCAGGTCGAACAGGTCCTGCAGCACCGTCGCCGACACCGGCCGCTCGTTGATGAGCATATTGTCGAAGATCTAGAGAAACGGACGTGCTGTAGTCCCCGACGCACGCTACTGACACAAATAAAAAATACTGGGGTCCCCCCCCCCTCCTCCCTCCCACCGTCATACGTGCCCACGGTGCCGCCACCATCAGCGGAAAAATTCGGCTACAACAGTCTCCTCGCCTCGGACAGTGACACTGGAGGGAAACTCATGCAGAAGGTCGAGATGGGAGTGGGGTCTTGAGCCATCCCGGGTAAGATGTCTGGGATATGAAATGTTCGAGGGGGGGGGGTGAAAACGTGAAATTCTGCACCAAAATAGCGTGCGTGTGCCAAATACCTGCATGGCGCCCGTGACCCATCGCTTGTTGATCCTGTCGACTAGGTCCTCCTCGCTATCACTCTCCTCATTGACGGGTCTCAGTCTCCCGTAGCGATAAGCCTCCATCGTGGGATCGTCCCAGTTCCACATGAACAGCGTCGGCCATTCGTGCACGATCTGCCTAGAGGAGACACGCACCGTGCTTGCTTGAGTGGGAGCAACCACGCACGCGAGCACGCACACACGCGAGCACACACGCACGCACGCGAGCACGTACGCACGCACGCACGCACGCGAGCACGTACGCACGCACGCGAGCACGTACGCACGCACGCGAGCACGTACGCATGCACGCGAGCACGCACGCACTGGCAGTGGCACGCACGCACGCACGCACTGGCACGCACGCACCTGGCGGCGAGCCTGCCCGCTTCGATGCCCAACGAGGTCCTTTTGCGCATGCGTCGCGCACTGGGATTGAGAAAGGGGTCGTCGTAGGCGTAGGGCCCGTAGCTCGTGCCGTCCTTCTCAACTGTCGAAGCGAGCGCCTCCAGAATCGAAGTTTTCGTGCGCTAAACAACTTAGAATTCGCACAACGCCAACTAGTCCTAAAGGAACGGAAGAAACGTCTGACGGGGATCTTGTTGGGAATCTTGATGGCGCTTGTCGATGCGCGCCGACAAAGGAAAATGGAAAGGCGGCTCATGGTCCAAACGTTTCTATTTGTTTTTTAACAAAACTTTTCTTAACAGTAATCGATGCACCCACGTCCACATTTACGCCGATTCCGTGTGCCGTGCATGCATGCCGTGTTTTTTTTGCGGCAAAAGGGCAATTGAATTTACCTGCGTCCGATGATAGTGGTGTAGGTGTTCGTTTCTATAAGTTTGTAATGACAAAACAATTTGCATTGGGCCAGTGGAGGAGGGCGCAAAGACACGGGTCTCGCTTGCTTCTCACCGCTTTACCGGTTCACGCTGACGTACAGTGCGCTACAAAATTTACTCCCATGTAATCGACTCCACAGGAGAGCGATATTTTGAAACATACACTACCACGGAGCAAATGTTTTATGAAATTTACTCCCCACTGGGGATCCCATTTTTCATGAAATTTACTCCCCTCCTAAAATCGACTCCCCTCCCCCTTTGCGTAGCCACGACAGCGTCTGAAGCAGCAAGGAAACGCCTCAAGCCAATTGGCACATACTCATCGAATGCTGATTGCTGATTGCAATGATCACATGCAGCCGCAGCCAGACTGCGCCAGCTGCGGCGTCTACGCCGTCGCATACACCGTTGAGCTTTGCTGGGATATGGCATCACCAAGGGTCGCAATAAAGGCTGATTTCCAATCAACGGTCTTTCCATCGGTCTCGGTCTCGGTCTTTTTGACCCATGCCAAATTGACAACGCGTTGCCTCCGGTCTTTCAATGATCTTCGGTTGAATGCGCGCCTTTCAGCGCGCGCGTTCAACGCGAGACCGATGAAGACCGGAGCAAATGTTCAAAGTTCCCAACATCGTCGGTCTTGGTCTCGGTCTCAGACTCGGACTTTGGCATAGGAAGACCGAGACCGAGACCGAGACCGATGGGAAGACCGTTAATTGTGAATCGGCCTATTTTTAATGAGACAACGAAGACGACGACGAGGACAGGACGGCGCCAGCGCCACGACGGCGGCGGGCAGAGGACGAGCGAACCTGTCCAAAGTTAGTATGCACAACAAGTTTCAGACCCGCCGCCTTCAAGACGAAAGAAAAATAGATTTTTGAAAATTAAACAATTGTAACATAAATCTATTTCTGCACACCAGAGGTCTATGGACGCTGTTGAGAACAGTGGCGCGATGGTTCCAGTGTACCAAGTGTGTGTACACACTAGGTGCAAGTCCAATCCAGTTCGGTGAAGTTCAGTGGCGCAGCCAGGATTTGGTTTCGGGAGGGGGCACAGATTTCCAACTTTTTAACAGGGTCCCTCCTGTTGCGCCGCAGGCTAAAATTTTGAGATTTTGGGCTACTTTCGAGCATTTTAAACCTATTTTGGGTTACTTTCGAGCATTTTGAGCCTATTTTGGGCTACTTTCTAGCCATTTTAACCTATTTTGGGTTACTTTCGAGCATTTTAAACCTATTTTCGGCTACTTTTGAAAAATTTTAACCTATTTTGGGCCACTTTCGAGCAATTTCAACCTTACAAGCGAGCTAAAATGCTTTCTCTCTCCCTTCTTTCGCCGGGGCATTTTTGCAACAGGGTGGGCCGAGCCGAGCCCTGTTGCATTTTTTGGGCTTCACACCATCTCGGGGAGGGGTATACCCCCACTACCCCACCCTTGGCTGCGCCACTGGTGAAGTTGAAGGTCTTGTTCCTTCAGGCGAGCCACGCACCCTGGCGAAACACGCAGCGGCGAGCAGGTCGCGCCGCTAGCATCGCGAGCGGTGAAGCGGCGAACGCGCTAGTCCATAATATCCATGGACAAATGGGCATGCAGCCGCAGCGGGGCCAGATGGCCCGCCTTTAAAGCGCTCGTCGCTACGGCATCACGACGGCGTCGCGATCAAAGTTGGGAGTCCGAGTTGGCAAACAGCCCCTGTATCATTGTACTGAAGCGGCAAGTCTGACTACGCCTTTCTGCACACCAAAACTGTACAATTCAGTTGAACACGAAAGGGATACGACACAGTGCTATACAACAAGGGAACGAAACGCACTACGAACACTGATCTGGTATGTACACTACTTGTTGTTGTCGAAGCCGGTCTTCGGGTGGCTGGCGTCCTTGAGAAAGTTCAGCACTGTTGGAGTCCGGAGTTGGAGAGAAGATTGCCGGAGTACGGTATGTACAAGTGTAGGCCGGTGGAGGACGTCCTGGCGGACGTTCAGTACAATCATGGAAGCTTGTGTGGCGATTCGAAATGCACGGCACGCGGAATCGGATGCATCTACTTTTTTCCATTTTTTGGCAAAATAGAATCTCATGGACCCGTGCCATGCCGCCACGCCACACCACATGTGACCCCGGTCTGATCTTTAAACCTAATCCGAAGCAAGGTCTACTCCTTAACCCTAAGCATGGACTAATCCTAACAGCCGAATCAGTTCCTAAAGCCTAAACAACGCCTATTTTGCAATTTCTGCGGTGTGTAGTTATACGTGTAATACCATTGTCGCATACGTGTAATACGGGCTATTAGTAAAAGTTAATATTTAATTGTTAATTGTTACTTTTGAATGTAATAAAACGTGCAGCGTGACACAACGCGGTGCGGATAATCAGCGGCAGTGCTTTCTTTGATTGCTCAACATAGAACAATTTTTCAACTTCCTTGAAAGAGCAGTGGGACGCGGTGCCGTCGCCGGCTGCCGACCGGAGGAGACGACGCCCTGTCGGTGTCGACGCTGACGCTGCCGTTCCCGACTGCTGACCGTCGCGGCGGCCTGCAGTAGTCACTTCGAGATGGCGCGACGTCGACCCCAAGAGGACGGGCGTCGGCGCGGACAAGCTCTGCCTGGTCGTCGACTACCCTACACCGGACGCGCGGCCAACGAGGCGGTGGCGGTGGCTGCTGGAGTTCGACGTTCGACAAACTTCTCGTAGAGACGCCAGCATCAGTCTGTTCCGGACAAGTAATGTTGTAGTGGTCGCACACCCGACAGCGGTAGTATGCATCGCCGCTTGCTGACAACGGGCCATATCTCGTGAAAAGACGAAACCCGTCACCATCAGCAACGATGAGAACGCGGCCCTTTAAGTTCTTGGCCAGCATTGTGCCAGACTCGGAAAGTTCTCCAGAAGACGGGCCAACCGTCGACTGAACCGTCTCAGTGTTTTCCGCGACCCCGCAAACCTCGGGATCGGATTGAACGGATGCGTTGGTCGTAGCCTGCTGCTTACGAAGTCCTTCAGTGACAACGCGCCGTAAACTACGAAGTTCAGCCGTGACGCTTTTTTCCACGCCGTCCATTTTGGCAGCCAGCAAGTGACACAGACAGGAGTCATGATCAAGAAGACCACCCTTGCCGACAGCGCCACCGCTCTCGGCTCGGTGGTCCCCGAAACACGGGTCTGTTGTACCCCAGGCCAAGACGGCGGTGGGCGGCTGAACGGCTGTCTGAGGTCGTGACGTCGAGTTGTCCAAAGAAACCGACTGCTGATCCTCCGCGCCCTCTGCTTGCCCATCTGGAGGGTTCTCCGCTGACAGCATCCGTTTCAGCCTCCGAAAAATCGTTGTTCTTCCAACTTTGTGGCCCGTTAATCTCTAGATAATGAGTCTAAAGTAGATAATGAGTCTAAAGTACACAATGACACAAACCAAGATTTTTTTGGAGATGGATGCTAAGCTTTCAGACGAGTTCGAGTTCGACGCGGACAACAACTGCTTAACATCCTCTCTTTTCCACACAGCGTCACGAACACTTTTCTTCCTACCCACCATTTTTCTTTGATATCGCGGCAAAAAAAAATTAATAAAGTAAACAACAGTACTCCCTGTTGCTTATACAGTACTCCCCTCTGTTTCATTCCGTCTGTTCCATTCCCCTGTTCCATTCCGGCCCTGTTCCATTGTGCCATGTGCCATTGTGCCGAGAAAACCACCCCAAAATTTTAAATTCCCTCCGCCCCCCTGCCCACCCTTAATAATAAAAAACACCTCGCCCCCCCCCCCTCCTTTTTTTACACCTCTTTTTTTTTTTATATTCTCTTATATTCTATCTTCTTTTTATTTTTTTTTTACTTATTTTTTGGTGCGCGCCCCTTTTCTCTCCTTCTCTTCTCTTTCTCCCCCCCCTTCCTTTCACCACCTCTTCATCAAATTACACCCCCTTTTGTGCGTGTCACTCCTTGTTTCTCCGCCCCCCACCCCCCCTCACCTTTCTTCACCCCCCTCCACCACCCCTCTTTCTCCCCCCCTCCCCCCTCTATAATCTCTCCCCTCAAGCCTATTCCGTTTATAGCATAATAATAATTTATATACACCCAAAAAATGCGATGGGCTCCTGCTGTCAGGGAGCGGAGAAGCGGGCCCGGCCCCACTTCCATAGGAGCACATATAGGTCCAGCAGTGCCAGGGCTGGCAGCGACGAGAGACCCTCTCCCCCCGCAGCCACCCCCCCCCGCCCCCCCCCCTCCTTCCCCCGCCGGGGCCCACGCCCCCTCCCAACCCCCCCCTCCCCCCCCCCCCCCTCTTCTTTTTCTCCTCTTTTCCCCCTCCCTCCCCCACTACAAAAACCCCACCCCAAAACCAAACCACCAACCCACCCCAGCACCAAGCCACCAACCAAACCCACCAGCCAACCAACCAACAAAACCAACCAACCAAACCAACTACCCAATCCCCCTCCTCCTCCTAAAAACCCCCCCGAACTCCCCCCACAGCACAGCCCCCCCACCAAAAAAATTTCTCTCCCCACCACACCACAACACCACAACCACAATTCTTCTCCCCCCCCCCCCCCCCCCCCTCCTCCCCCCCTCCATTCCCCTGTTCCATTCCCCTGTTCCATTCCCTTACACATTACACAATCGGGTAAACGCGATTTCTGCGTGTTTGTGGGGTCGCACGGGTCGCTTAGATTAGATTGAATTAATCGTTACAAAATTAGTAGTTAGCTTTTAGCATGGTTTTTTCTAGCAAATTTTTGGTTTCTTTCTGGGTAGTTCTGTGTCTGTTGTGTATACGTGGCCTGAATTCGACTTCGCAAATAAAAAGTTTTCTTATTCCCTTGTTGAAATTTCTTTAATTGGATTTTCCTTGAATATTGTGTGTTTCAGAGCTGGGTACTTCGAAAACAACGGTCCGGCAAAAGGCATATTCTCACTTGGACCTATTCGCTTACTCTGGGTTGACCAGAGATCTGTACAAGGCTTTCACCAAAGTTGAAATTTGTTTAAACCTGACCGAAAATTTTGATCTCTACCAGGTACACGTATCTACCAGGTACACCATCTCTGAAATCTTCCCAAGTTTTTTTTTGCGCATTCAGGACTCAAATTTGACAACTCTACTCGACGACTATGAATCCGAGACAAAGTTCTTCGGATTATTCAAACGTTTCGCCACCTGGAAAACGCAAAAGCTGCGGCCGTTCCAATCGGCTTATGTTGGCATCAATACAATGGACGCCTACGAAATCCATGCAAAAATTACTTGTGCGTTTTCTATCGGTCATGGAAGGTAGCGGTTGCTTCGAAACGCATATAAATTTAGATTTTGACTACTTAAGCGCCGGTTTGCTATTTGTGGCAGTTGTGACCTTTTTTAATGCGGAAAAATTGTCGAAAAACGAGCTGTTTTTCTACTCGACTGGTGCTTCCGTCGGTTTACTGGCGTCGCTGCTCGTTCTGGTCTACTGCCTGTATAGGGTTCTGCCTAAGGTGCTGAGCGCGTACGTGCGTTTGCCTTCGTGTGTGCGTGGTGCTCGGTGGCATACGATAGTACATGCATTGTTGTGGAGAAAGTGACAATCAATCATTGGCGGATCCATCCATCCATGGGGAGGGGAATGGACCCAATCGGAAAACCGGTGGAAAGTGGGGGGGGGGGGGAACGCGTCTAGCCTGGCGCACTTTTCCGCATACCAATGTCTGTAGGAGGTTTTCCGCATACCAATGTCGAAAAATCTCAAAATTTTGGCTTGAGAATCGCTTTTACGTATTCGTTATCAAAATAGACCGACCATGTGCCCAAACCACCTCAGGGTCCCCTTCTGCAACCGCCCCCTCCCCCTCTCGGAAAAACGCCTGGATCCGCCACTGGTTGGTAACAGTACTAGTTTTTTTTACCATTGCACCGATTACTACATAAAAGTACCTAAATGCCGTTTCCTTTGCCGTGCAGCGGTCGGCGGCGTACACGCTGCTGCTGTCGGGTTGGTCGTTGTCGCTGTACGTTCTTTATTACGTCTGGAGCAATCTCTATGACGTCCTCCTCACCTACCAGAAGTGGCTCGCCCTCTATTTTGTGAGCCCATTTTGTGCTCTTGGTGGCGCAATGCGCCTTTGCCCGCGCACAACTCCGACGCGAGGGCGTTTTGTCAAAGGGCCACCCCCACCCACATTTTTTCAACTCGGCCGGTTTTCAACTGCTGTGCACCCCCCCCCCCCACGAACACCCCCTCCCCCCCACCTCCATGTGCGATGCTAGAATTTGTTTTCTGGCAGACCTGTGTCCATCTGACTCTGCCTACACATTCCATTATTGGTTGGGTTGTGGTGACGTGCCGTTGCAGCTGGTGGTGTTGTTGGGTTCGCTGGCGGTCTGCTACCGCCTGGGCCCTCCCTCGGACCGGCGCTCGCTGCAGCTGGGCAAGTGGCTGCTGCAGCTCGCCTCCCTTCTCGTCGTCTACACCGTCTGCCAGCTAGAAGAGCTGGCGGCCGTCGTGATCGCTCTCTCCCTCCTCCTGCACTACTGGCCCACCAAGCTGGGACTCACGCTCGACAGACTACGGTAGGCGCAAGCGAGCACCTGCTAGAAAAGCGGCAGTGCACTCGAATTGGAAATGTAAAAGTCTCGCTATTCATTTTTTATTGGGAAAATATTGATGTCGACTTGCGTTACTCGGAAGTGGTTTCAGACTGCGTATTTGTGTGTCGAACACTAGCCATGTGTGGTTTGGTAAAGCTCTCTGTAAAATGAAAAACCATATTTTGACATTCTTCTAAAATGATGCAACCCTTCCATATAGCGATCAGGGTTTACCAACGTAACGTATACAATTCTTCAATTCCATTCCACGCAAGCTTCTAGATTAAACAAACCACAAAATCAGTGCAGTGTGCTAGCCATTTATCAAACAAACAAACAACACCTACGCATTTCTTATATTTTTCTCCCCACCGCAAGTAGCACATGTGACAGTATTCAGCATTCCAATGAATCCTTTTAGCAATCGCTGGTTCCCAAGGCCGCTCCGACCACTGACACTGCAGGAATACGAGATTCAGGGTCAAATCGAGACGGAGAAAGCATTGGAGGAATTGCGCTCGTTTTGCAGTAGTCCCGACTGCAATAGCTGGAAGGTGATCGGCAGATTAAAGCAGCCCCGAAGGCGCGTCTTTGTCTCCCACTAAAGTACGGAAAATCATTACTGAAATTGTTGAAAATGTTTTTCTTTTTAGATTCGCTAGCTTTGTGGCGGGCTCGCCTCACTTTGCTGGCGAATCCGTAGCCAACGGCAGCGCTAGACACAACAAAAGTCTTGGATACTCGGAAGTGGGTCGCGTGCGTGCGTGCGTGTACATGCGTGCGTGTTCGTGCGTGCGTGCGTGTACGTGCGTGCCAGCGCGTGTGCGTGCGTGCATGTACGTGCGTGCGTGCATGTACGAGCGTGTGCGTGCGTGCGTGCGTGCGTGCCGATGTGTGTGTGCGCGTACGTAAGTGCGTGCGTTTTCAGCCCCGCTCGCGTCGGCGAAGCGAGGTTTTTCGAAGGTCGCAGTTCGACGCCGACAGCGACAGCGATGTCAGCGACTGTTTCGATTAAGCCCCCTACCCCACGAGCATTTTGTTATGGCGTTTCTTACGTTGTTGATTTTTGTCTTATTGTCGTTTTTACATCGACTTTGCTCTTTCGCAGCGACTTTCATCGAGTAAAATGGTGTTTCTCAAACTGTTAGATTTCTGCCAATATTTTAGTATTTTGTTGCATGTTGAGCCTTTTTTGAAATAATCAAAATAGAAAAGTGACCTTGCGTTGGGAGGTGGCGGCGACGCGAAGACAATGGCCACTATCTACACCTCACAGAACAACGCGCGCCGCCTTTGGAGATGGCGTGCGTATTTTACAGTTTTATTGATTTATTAAGAAAATTACAAATACTTGTAAAATGTGCCATTTTTAGTGGCGACGTGGCCCCGCTACGCCTACATCAAGTACCACGACCAGTTCCTGATAGGCGGTCTCGTCCTGTCGAGTGCGTTCGCATTCCCACCCACCACTGACGCACACGCGTACACGCACGCACGCACGAACACAGACGCACTTTCAGTCTGCGTACCCTACGGTTCGTATGTCTTTTACCGCGACAAGAAGAACGGTCCCCAGACCTACTACTTCAACCACTACACCGTCTTCAGGTGGGTGCGTGCGTGCGCGCGTCCCCTTGTGCGTGCGTGCGTGCGCACGTCCGCTTGTGCGTGCGCACGTCCGCTTGCGCGTACGCGTCTGTGCGTTCGTGCGTGTCACCCTGTGCGTGCGTGCTGGAGCGTGTGCGCGCGTGCGTTGCAGGGCGACGGAGCCGCAGGCTCTGAAGGTGCGCAAGCCCTCCGAGTACCCTCCGCCCTGGCAGTCGACGCGCGAGAACGCCATCTACCGTTTCTACTACCGAGACTACGGCTACGGATTCAAGAAACCCGTCGAGGAGACCAACAACTCCACTCCCACCCAAGCGCCAGCTGACACCCAGACCCAGAAGCAGTAGGAAAACAAGAAGCCGTCGCCGTCGCCGGAATTAGATCTTTGCGTGTGGTGACACAGTGTGACAAATAAGGGAGAGTAAATCCTCCTAGGCGAATTGGAGACGGATGGGGTGTAGAGGAAATTGGCAAGCGAATGAAGTGTAAACGCGCGATTTTGATTGGCGCTGCGACGCTCTTGACAGCTCGGTTCCGTCTGAGAGGCGCTTGTTTTGGACATGCCAATGTTTTGGCTACTGTATGTAGCGGCAGCAGTTCGCGAATTAAATAGGTAGTTTTTTGCATACCTGCGACAGTCAACTCGCCTGTCGATTCCGTCTCCACCCCTGCTGTTTCCGTCTTTTTTTAGTTCTCGCTGCAGTGTGCGTGCGTGCGTACGTGCGTTGACTTCGGCAATTGGAATAAACATCTCCCGGGGTCGCAGAAACGTGCTTCCTCGCGTTGTAGTCGGCGCTTTACTCCCCGTTCGTGCGTGCGTTTGCAACTGCGCAACCCCGACACCGCCCGTCCCCAGCACAGTGGCCGACTTGTTGTGACTGGCTCGGCCCAGCTGTTTATCTTTGGCGTTTTCGTTTTCTCTGGAATGCAGCGGCGCTGTTTTGACTGGCCGCTGTTGACCAAGGCTGGGTTGACTCGGCCGGCTGGGATTTATCGAAAGAAACAGATACCTATGGTCGAAGCGGTTTAAGAGGCCCTGAGCGTTGCCAGCACGATGATCATTGCACGGCATGACGCAAGCGAACTTTGTACATTTTCGATAGGGCGGGGGGTGGGGTGGTTTGGGTGACTGTTCAGGCCGCGCGTTCGTACACCGATGCGGTGTAACCGAACGCCGACGGAAGTGGTGGTGGTTGCGGCGCTCGCAGCGCACTTTCACGTCGATTGGGATTTGAGTGGGAGACAAAGGGCTGACTACTTGCTTTTGTTGCGACCCTGCAACGCTTGGAAAATGCGTGAGCCGTCGTCACTGTGAGACAGGCTATTAGAGATCTTCCGGCTTTCTTTGCGCCGATAGTTCCTTTCCTTAATTATCCACGCAAATTTGGGCATTCATTCTCCCGTGGATAATTACTTGAGTCGCCCCAGCGGTTGAGACGGGCGGAAGACTAATTATTGCGCCGTCGACGGCAGGCGATTGTTTGGGATTCTGACTTGGCTTCGGGTTCCGCGACTGCCCAACCCCAACCGGAGCGCGCATGCGCGTCTAATTTTGAGCCCTCTGTGCCTCCCACCCGCTGCTTTTCGGCTCTTCTGGGCTCAGCTGCAGGGCTTCTCTAATTCTCTTCCTCCTGGAAAGATGCGGAACTTTGCACCCGTGCCCGTGCCGAGGGCTTAGATGCCTGCAGCCCAGCCCAGCCGGGCGTTTATCCGTCGTCCGGATGTATTGATCGACAGGCGGCAGCAGCAGCGGGCGTCCCATTGACGTCAGGCCTAGGGGCAAGCAGGCAACAGCAGGCGAGCCCCAGTCCGTTCGTTCGCCCTTCTCTGTCCGTCCGTGTGTCGGTGCGTGGGTGCAATCTCGCTCTCGCTGGGCGGACGTACACAGAGACCACGTGGCTCGGCGCAGCACACAACTCGTGTGGTGGCATTCGCCCCTCTCCGTCCGCCGCCGCCGCCGCCGCTCGTCTCCACGCTTGTTGACAGTCGGCCGGTCTTCCAACCCAACCCTATGACGCTGCCCTCCTTCGA
>JASAMY010003770.1:0-75926 GCA_030248085.1 Paralinhomoeus sp. GSCO2_6
CCGTTCGTTTGTCCACCCATTCCGGACCGGTTCTCCTTTATGGCTTGATGGAGTGGGCCTAAATTTTTTTGAGCATTCTTAGGACCAATTTGGAGATATATCTTTTTTTTAAACTATCTATATCTATATCTAGATATATCTAAAAAAATTATAAAAAAAATTAAAAAACTTAATATTTCTGGGTCCTCAAGCAAAATTTCTGTGAAAACACATGCTTAAGGATAGGGCCCAATCTGGGAGGAAAATTTCTGTGTCTGGGAGCAAAATTTCTGGGAAAACACATGCTTAAGGATAGGGCCCAATCTGGGAGGAATATTTCTGTGTCTGACTCTGGGTGCAAAATTTCTGGGAAAACACAGGCTTAAGGAGGGCCCAATCTGGGAGGAATATTTCTGTGTCTGACTCTGGGAGCAAAATTTCTGGGAAAACACATGCTTAAGGATAGGGCCCAATCTGGGAGGAAAATTTCTGTGTCTGGGAGCAAATTTCTGGGAAAACACATGCTTAATGATAGGGCCCAATCTGGGAGAAAATTTCTGTGTCTGGGAGCAAAATTTCTGGGAAAAAAACACATGCTTAATTAAGGATAGGGCCCAATCTGGGAGGAAAATTTCTGTGTCTGGGAGCTAAATTTCTGGGTCAAATCTGGGAAAACGCATCGTTAAGGATGGACTAGGATGTGTCCCATTCTGGGACGAAATTTCTGGGTCTGGGAGCAAAATTTCTGGGTCAATTTTGAAAGTTTCCGTCGCGTTATTTTCCTGAAAGAGCGTTATTTTCCTGAGGCGTGAAAAGCTGTGCTAGTGCGTTCGCTAGTACGCGCGTCGGTGCAGCCAGCCACCCACTCCCATCCGCTACCACGCTACACAGAGCCAACCAAGGATGCCCTGACAAGACAATCAGAAAGGACCAACTCGGCACGCCCGCCAGCTCAGCACCGATGGACGCGCACAGCAGCGACTCTGGAAGATCTAAGGCCATCTCAGTCGGCATGCTCGCCACATGGACTGGTCAGCACGCTGAACAGCCAGGGCGCTTGATGCGTTGACTGGACGACATGCTGAAGAACTAGCGGCTTTGTCTCACGGATTAGTCGGCACGTCGAATAGCTAGCGTGCTTGTCACATCGACCAGGGGGACGTTGCATAAAAAACAAGTCTAGTTATTGTAACGTGTAACCAGTAGTTACTTGTTGCTGACAAGTCTAGTTAGGAAGCGTTGCAGAAATGACAAGTACATTGTAACTATGTATGTCGTCTACCTGTAGAGCAGTCGAGAGGCGTCGCCGTCGGCAAGTGAAGTGCGATTTTCTTGCCAACCCTGACGGCCCATTGTCTTTGGTTTGACTGGTGAAGATCCAGTGCCGACAGGAGAAACTGCCGCGGTGTGGGCCGCCGCGAGGTGGCCGCCTTAGAGCACAGACTGGTTGAGAATTCGTAATGGTCCATCCATCCGTTCGTTTGTCCACCCATTCCGGACCGGTTCTCCTTTATGGCTTGATGGAGTGGGCCGAAATTTTTTTGAGCATTCTTAGGACCAATTTGGAGATATCTTTTTTTTTAAACTATCTATATCTATATCTAGATATATCTAAAAAAATTATAAAAAAAATTAAAAAACTTAATATTTCTGGGTCCTCAAGCAAAATTTCTGTGAAAACACATGCTTAAGGATAGGGCCCAATCTGGGAGGAAAATTTCTGTGTCTGGGAGCAAAATTTCTGGGAAAACACATGCTTAAGGATAGGGCCCAATCTGGGAGGAATATTTCTGTGTCTGACTCTGGGTGCAAAATTTCTGGGAAAACACAGGCTTAAGGAGGGCCCAATCTGGGAGGAATATTTCTGTGTCTGACTCTGGGAGCAAAATTTCTGGGAAAACACATGCTTAAGGATAGGGCCCAATCTGGGAGGAAAATTTCTGTGTCTGGGAGCAAATTTCTGGGAAAACACATGCTTAATGATAGGGCCCAATCTGGGAGAAAATTTCTGTGTCTGGGAGCAAAATTTCTGGGAAAAAAACACATGCTTAATTAAGGATAGGGCCCAATCTGGGAGGAAAATTTCTGTGTCTGGGAGCTAAATTTCTGGGTCAAATCTGGGAAAACGCATCGTTAAGGATGGACTAGGATGTGTCCCATTCTGGGACGAAATTTCTGGGTCCGGGAGCAAAATTTCTGGGTCAATTTTGAAAGTTTCCGTCGCGTTATTTTCCTGAAAGAGCGTTATTTTCCTGAGGCGTGAAAAGCTGTGCTAGTGCGTTCGCTAGTACGCGCGTCGGTGCAGCCAGCCACCCACTCCCATCCGCTACCACGCTACACAGAGCCAACCAAGGTGCATAAGGCAACGTGGGCGCGTGGGCGCGTGGGTTGGCTCTGTATTAGGGTGGGGAGGGGGCAGTGTGGATGCCTTTAGGACGCATCAGTGCATTCCTATGCACCTACGCACCGACGTGGACGTCCTGTCTCCTCTATTTGCAATTGCAATGCAGACTTTTGGACTTTCTGAAAAAAGCAAGGCGGTGTGGCATTTTGCAATGCAACAACGTGCATTTTGCAATGGAACAAAGGAGACAATAATGGGGCGTCGTATCATTGAAGCTTGTGCGGCGATTTCACCGATTCCAAAGGAATCGGCGCTGCTAAAGTATTCCAGGAAGTGTACATGGGTCCAATCTGTGCCGAAGCACAGAAATTTCTAATAAAAGGCAACAAATTCAAATGAAGTGCTCTTTGAAACGAGCTTGTTATGGGAGAGGGTCCATCTCAGAACCTCCACAGTTGAAACCACTACACCATTGATCTGCGTGTCAAGATTTTCTAAGCACTTCTAAGTGTTCTACAGGTTTTTCTTCAGTTGAGCAGTAGTGATCACTTTTATTCGAAAAACAACCTTGCCTACTCGAATCCAGTCGGGTGCTTGATGATTCCCAATTTTTCCTGGTACACTTCCCCGAAGCGGAGCAGCATTCGATCGGAACCTTTCTGTCCTATGATCTGCAGTCCAACAGGAAAGCCCAATGGGGCGTCTCTGGTGGGTTGACTGAAGCCGATGGGTAGACTGAGCGAGGGTACTCCGCAGTAGCTCGGCCACAGCTGGAACCCAAAAGGAACAGGCCCGTTCAGATTGAATTCGATGCTGCCGTCCTCTTTTAGACGTGGAGCCAGGTCGCCGTCGTTCTGCGCCAACACGAAGTCGCCGTGCAGAAAGTACCTGCACGTCGAGATCCTTGTTGTTGTTGGATTACTGGCAGCGATAAGAGGTCGTCAATGGCCGCCAGTACATATATACCTACAGTGTAGCATGCCAATGGCCCACCCATGATGCCTTCCAGTCTAGAGCCGCATTATTAGCCAAATACATTCGGAAGAACGCCATCTGTAATCTGGGCAGCGACAGCACGAGAAAGTCCATTGAACGGGATGTCCTCGATCTAGTGGACCCATCAAGAATCGAACCCGCGACCGTTTGCACAAGAGGCCGATTCTCTACCAGTAAGGCATACGCTGCCACGTCGCACGGTCTCTCACAGATGGAACTCCTCTTGAAATAAAAGCCTCGCCTGTTCAGCTCCGCGCAGTCCAGCTCCGCTCTACGGGCCACCTTCGCCAAGATATCCGCGCAGCTGCCGTTGAATCGCGCCTCAATCTGCTTCTTCTGCTCGCGTCGCGACTCGCTCGTTTCCGGGCTCCACGCGTCGTAGAGTTCCGTGTAAGAGTTCACGGGGAAATAACCGCCCGAGCGCTTGATGCAATGGAACAAAGGAGACAATAATGGGGCGTCGTATCATTGAAGCTTGTGCGGCGATTTCACCGATTCCAAAGGAATCGGCGCTGCTAAAGTATTCCAGGAAGTGTACATGGGTCCAATCTGTGCCGAAGCACAGAAATTTCTAATAAAAGGCAACAAATTCAAATGAAGTGCTCTTTGAAACGAGCTTGTTATGGGAGAGGGTCCATCTCAGAACCTCCACAGTTGAAACCACTACACCATTGATCTGCGTGTCAAGATTTTCTAAGCACTTCTAAGTGTTCTACAGGTTTTTCTTCAGTTGAGCAGTAGTGATCACTTTTATTCGAAAAACAACCTTGCCTACTCGAATCCAGTCGGGTGCTTGATGATTCCCAATTTTTCCTGGTACACTTCCCCGAAGCGGAGCAGCATTCGATCGGAACCTTTCTGTCCTATGATCTGCAGTCCAACAGGAAAGCCCAATGGGGCGTCTCTGGTGGGTTGACTGAAGCCGATGGGTAGACTGAGCGAGGGTACTCCGCAGTAGCTCGGCCACAGCTGGAACCCAAAAGGAACAGGCCCGTTCAGATTGAATTCGATGCTGCCGTCCTCTTTTAGACGTGGAGCCAGGTCGCCGTCGTTCTGCGCCAACACGAAGTCGCCGTGCAGAAAGTACCTGCACGTCGAGATCCTTGTTGTTGTTGGATTACTGGCAGCGATAAGAGGTCGTCAATGGCCGCCAGTACATATATACCTACAGTGTAGCATGCCAATGGCCCACCCATGATGCCTTCCAGTCTAGAGCCGCATTATTAGCCAAATACATTCGGAAGAACGCCATCTGTAATCTGGGCAGCGACAGCACGAGAAAGTCCATTGAACGGGATGTCCTCGATCTAGTGGACCCATCAAGAATCGAACCCGCGACCGTTTGCACAAGAGGCCGATTCTCTACCAGTAAGGCATACGCTGCCACGTCGCACGGTCTCTCACAGATGGAACTCCTCTTGAAATAAAAGCCTCGCCTGTTCAGCTCCGCGCAGTCCAGCTCCGCTCTACGGGCCACCTTCGCCAAGATATCCGCGCAGCTGCCGTTGAATCGCGCCTCAATCTGCTTCTTCTGCTCGCGTCGCGACTCGCTCGTTTCCGGGCTCCACGCGTCGTAGAGTTCCGTGTAAGAGTTCACGGGGAAATAACCGCCCGAGCGCTTGATCACGTCGATGAACCGGTTTGTGAACTCCGGCAAGCAGAGAGCGGTCATGGCGACCCCTTCGAACTCCGAGCTGAGGTTCGCGCGAAAGAAGTGGAGTAGGGGCGGAGTGAGGCCTCTCTCCACCACGGCCACTCCGAGCGAGTTCAAATCCGAGACGAACTTCCTGGTCAGGTTCAGAATTTGAGGATCGATCGGCTTGCGCGGCAGACTGGTTGGGTCGTAGAGCATCTCCGTGATGGCTACCGCGGAAAAGCGCTGAAAAGTACGAAAAAAACGGCTAAACGCTGAAAACGAAAAAAAAGCGGTGGATGCAAGAGTGCGCCCTGCGGGGCGGGTGCATTACAATTCTGGATAGTCGAATTCGGAAACGGGAAACAGGTGTACATGGCTACACCAACAATGAGTAAATTCGGCCCAGTGATGGAAGGGTGTGGTGTGTATGCTAGGGATGAGCATGGGCGGGGCCGGCCCGGCCCGGCCCGGCCCAGCCCGGCCCATGGGCCGGGCTGGGCCGGAATCCCAGGCCCATCCTGTGGGCCGGGCCGGGCCGGGCCTGCGTTTTGGGGGTGTGGGCCGGGCCGGGCCGGGCCGGACGTTCCTGGCTGAAACATAGGAATCTACATTGTATGTTATGCATATTGTAAGTAACGGCGACTATTCAGCAGAAAGGAGGCATTAAGGACGCGAGTGCGCCTAAAAGTTCGTCGTGACGGCGTCGTCTCACTGTTAATCTAGCGCGTTGGTCGCGACGTTGCCGTCGTCGTCGCCGTTGCCGTTTTCGTTGTCGTCACGGCCCTTAGACCGTGAGGCACAGACGAGCAGACAACAGACGTGAAGCGACGACGACGACGTAGTACTAAAAGGCATGAGCATCTGGCGCTAGCCCAGCCTCACGTCCATCGCGAGCAAGGCGCTCGTGACGACTGCCAGCTCGGCGCCCTCCAGGCGCCGCCTCTACATCACTGGCTTGGCGACGATAGATAATACATCAGACATGGGCAGCGCCTTTTTTTTCTCAACAAACCCTTTGTGAGCGGCCAACTTCAATTGACAAACACGGTCAATCTTGAGGCCAAAAAATGGTTGGAAGCTGTAAAGCCAGAAGCGCCATTCTCTGTGTATGTGTAGTGAAAAAACGCGAACTGGCGTACGTACATGTACAACTTATTTTAGTGCACCACTGTACTTATTTCTTGGGATGGGCCGGGCCGGGCCGGGCCTGGAATTTGAGCAGTTGGATGGGCCGGGCCGGGCCTGGGCCTGGTTTTTGACGCGTGGGCTGGGCCGGGATGGGCCGGACTATCTGGTGGGCCGGGCTGGGCCGAGATCTTCAGGCCCATGCTCATCCCTAGTGTATGCGTTGCACTCTGCGCTCAAGTAATCCAGTCCCAGGGGGGTGGGGGGGGGGTGCCACTCTGCCGTTTTGCGCGAAAAGTTTTTGCGCACTCGCCGCCGCTCGCCAACGCGCTGGCGGATTTGCTTCAAAATTGGTGGCTAAGTAGGAAATTTCACGGGCTACAAGATGGCGTTAACAGTTTTTAGCCGCTTTTGGAATTTTCGCGAGAACAGTCGCATTCTTCTGTCGCGGTGTAAAAAGCGCGCTTTACCGTAAATCTATAGCCAGCGTAAAAGTTTTTATTAAAGGCCAAATTTAAAAATCTAAAAGACTAGGATTACGGGTATTGCCCTGAAGTTAATTTCATCCCATTGTAGCTCCGCTCCAGCACGCACCCACATGGCGGGCCAGGCCCAAAACTTAAAATCCCCTTTTCGCGCCGTTTGGTACCAAAACTTTAGACGTCCATTTCTAAACAAAAAATTGTTCAAATTAAGTGAAATATGGGTTACCTATAACCGCCTCGACGTCCTCTTTCGAATGCCGCATCGTGCGCGCCGCTGCGACCTACGGTTCGACCGCACGGCTCCGATAAGCGATCTACTCTCTACTCTACTCTACTCTACTCTCTCTGGCACTCCGACCTCCTTCTCTACCAGCTCCTACAATCTACTCGCAGGCTTGGGCGAGCAGAAGTCCACTCTCGAGCTCGCAGAGACTTCAACATCGACAATGGCCTTCCGAAAGCCCAGGGAACTGCGACGTCTAGCGGATGCGTACTCGTTGTCTCAGTAACTTCCTGCAAGATCCGCCCCTGACTGCGTGTAACCACCTGTAACTCTCAAACTGACAAGTGACATTTCTAGAGCGTTGAAGCTTGTATAGGTAGGTGCGCAAGTGTGATGATTGAAAGCTTGTATTTTCTCCAGTCTTATTGCTATCGCCGTGCCCCTGTCGTTCTTGGACTTTCCCCAATGCTTTGCGTTGTCTACGTCCCTTGGGATGTGTTGGGATTGGCCAAATAAAACCGAACCGAACCGAACCGATCTCCGGTGCCAAAATTGGTCAAAAATACAAATCTTCTGAGTTCAGGTTCTCAGCGCTGGGGAGGAGATTCGAAAATCCGGCTTGCACAAACTTTTGTACCTACCTGGGCTACGGACTGCCGAAGTTTCATCCTTGGGCGACAAGCATGCCGACCTGTCCGTTTTGAAACGTGGGTTTTTGCCCATTTTACATTGTAATTGCAATCTTTTAAGTCTATTTTCTCACGCGTTTCTTAATTATATCCAAAATGTTTGTGCAATTTAGATTCGCCTCTTCATGCTGAACAACCGGACGTGCGATTCGACCAGGTTTGAAAACTTTTTATTTTTTTGGGTTTTGAGCACCCCAATTCTGGAAGTTGGAAAAGCTAGGAAAAATAAAAGGTTTTCAAACCTGGTCGAATCGCACGTCCGGTTGTTCAGCATGAAGAGGCGAATCTAAATTGCACAAACATTTTGGATATAATTAAGAAACGCGTGAGAAAATAGACTTAAAAGATTGCAATTACAATGTAAAATGGGCAAAAACCCACGTTTCAAAACGGACAGGTCGGCATGCTTGTCGCCCAAGGATGAAACTTCGGCAGTCCGTAGCCCAGGTAGGTACAAAAGTTTGTGCGAGCCGGATTTTCGAATCTCCTCCCCAGCGCTGAGAACCTGAACTCAGAAGATTTGTATTTTTGACCAATTTTGGCACCGGAGATCGCTTATCGGAGCCGTGCGGTCGAACCGTAGGTCGCAGCGGCGCGCACGATGCGGCATTCGAAAGAGGACGTCGAGGCGGTTATAGGTAACCCATATTTCACTTAATTTGAACAATTTTTTGTTTAGAAATGGACGTCTAAAGTTTTGGTACCAAACGGCGCGAAAAGGGGATTTTAAGTTTTGGGCCTGGCCCGCCATGTGGGTGCGTGCTGGAGCGGAGCTACAATGGGATGAAATTAACTTCAGGGCAATACCCGTAATCCTAGTCTTTTAGATTTTTAAATTTGGCCTTTAATAAAAACTTTTACGCTGGCTATAGATTTACGGTAAAGCGCACTTTTTACACCGCGACAGAAGAATGCGACTGTTCTCGCGAAAATTCCAAAAGCGGCTAAAAACTGTTAACGCCATCTTGTAGCCCGTGAAATTTCCTACTTAGCCACCAATTTTGAAGCAAATCCGCCAGCGCGTTGGCGAGCGGCGGCGAGTGCGCAAAAACTTTTCGCGCGCGCCCATTATAAAAGCGCGGAGTGGCACCCCCCCCCTGTCCAGTCCGCATGTGTACTTTTCGCGTTCTTGTCATTGCCTTCTCCTTCTTGAGGCTCACTCCCGGCGCGTGTCGCAGTCCCATGACGTCTAGCGCCTGGGCGAGGTCGCGCACGCGTCGCGTCATCGCTCCCACCGTCTGCACGAGCGGCTGCTGTTGTTGTCTGCGGATTTTAAGGGCAACGCCAGGACGACGTAGATGACCCATCCCCATCCCCATACACAGCAACCTATGCAATGTATACGTGTGCACTTGTAGCCATCTGCGTGACCCCTTCCTGTGCTGAAGGACAATACATATATGTAGTGCATTAGCCACGAAGGCTGCCAAGGACATTCACCGCCAGCTGCAATCTAGGACAGCGACCAGCGAGTGACACAGCACAAGAATTCCCCTGGACGGAACAGCTTACAATTCAGTTGCAATACAAGGCTAGTAGTCTCTGGCAACGCGACCCACCTGCACGAATGGCGCGTCCGGTCCTATGAGGTCGAGGTCGACCGCTCCGTGCGTGGGTCGGAGCGCGGCGACGCTGGCCGCGTGCGCGGGCAGCCGCATCGAGCAGCCCGTGTCGCTGCCCAGCGCCAGCACCGCCAGTCCGGCCGCCACCGCCACCGCGCTGCCGCCGCTCGAGCCGTACGGCGTGTGGGCCGGCGCGTACGGGTTCCGAGTGGTGCCGCCTGCATGCAATCGCAGCGATTCACTACCAAACAGTTTGCTTTGCCAGTTGCACTTGTTCATTTATCGTAGCGAAAACGCCAATTTAAAACCGTCTGCATCATACCTGTAAAGGCTGATTCACAATGAACGTTCTTCCATTCGGTCTCGGTCTTTTTTACCCATGCCAAATTGACAACACGTATAGCCTCCAGTCTTTCAATGATCTTCGTTTGGATGCGCGCCTATCAGCGTATTTAGAGCGTACTGTTGCCATTGTTTCCGACCTATTTCTATTTTTGATGCAATTTCCATAGGAAATTTGGCGAACGATCCTGGAATACCTGGCGAACTACTACCGGTTTGGACAATCCACAGTCTGCCGCATCGTGAACGAGACGGCGGAGGTGCTGGGCCGCCAGCTGGGCGCCTAATTCGTCCAGTTTCCCTCGTCGGCAGACGAATGGAAACGCGTGCCGGAACAGTTCGAATCCAAGTGGAACTTTCCGTACTGCGTCGGCGCGCTGGACGGCAAGCATGTGCAGATCAAGTGCCCCACCAGCAGCGGCTCGATGTACTACAACTGCTAGACATACCGGTAACTCGGGGGGGGGCGCCCCACTCGTTTTTCCAACACCCCACACCCGCCCCCTCAACCCTCCCCCCGCCCAGAATTTTCCCAAGGTATTTTCACTCTGTCTACAACGATAAAAGTGAGTAAATGTTGGTGTTTTTCAGTGCTTTTTAGTGTTGCTGTGTAGTGTAGTGACCCAACAGCTAAATAACACTGTTTAGAGCCTATTTATACCCATTTTTGACTAAAAAGTATAAGTATAAGTCAACAAATGGCCAGCTACCCGGGGTATGTAGCTGGCCAGTTAACCGTTAACAAGACCGTTAACTGTGAATCAGCCTTAACTGGGGTGGAGGTGAGGGGGGTCCCCTCTCCAGGTTCTAATTTTGGCCCTGCCCACAGCTGCTCAACGCGCGAACAGTCACAGGCCAACAAACCCGTCTGACTGGTGGAATCCGTTCCTGAGCTAGCCATGGATGCCAGGTTGGCCTTGGCCAGTAGCACCGCGCCCTCCGCTTTGAGGGCCGCGACAGTCCGCGGGTCTCTGACGCTCGAGGCGTTCGCCAGCGCTCGGACGCCGCATGTGACTGGCGTGTCTGAACAACTTTCAGTTCGTCCTTTTCGCTCTAAGCAACAACTGAACTGCGTACCTAATTACGAATGCTGAATGGGTACTGCTGTGCACGTGTACTGTGCTGCGGAGCTACAAATACAGGCCGCGTACTCCCACTCGTTCATGCTGCATCATTGTGTCCCTAGAGTCTACGATAGGTGCACATTTCAAAGAGGACTGCGCCACCCTCACCGACAGTCCAGTAGTTGTCCTTGACCACCATGGGAATGCAGTGCAGTCTGCCCAGTAGCAAGCCCAGTTTCCAGCGCTCGTCCAGCATCCGCGCTACGTCCATGGCTCTTGGATTCGTGGTGATAATCGCGTTCACCTTGCCATTGAGTCTTTTGATTCTGTCCAGGAAGAATGACGTCACTTTCGAGCAGCTGCAGCCGTCTTCCTCAATCCATCCGCGAACGGTGGAGAACTGCAGGCGCTCGAAGTCGACGTGGTCGAGACTGCACCCTCTCTGAGGGGATTGCTCCTGGCTCCCTGGCAGGCGGAGCACCACCAGCCCACTAGAGTATCCCGCAAACCCAAGCACGCCCACGATGCCCAGCAATGCGATGTAAACTGAAGTGAAATCTATTAGGTGAACCTTTTTTAACGTTTTTATTCTGCGGTTCATCAGCGCTCGCGTGACAGCTAAGGAACTGCAATAGCTCTAGCTAGAGAAGAAGCCGCTTACCCGTCCAACTGTTCGCACAACGTGTCTTTCTGCTCCTCTCGTCATTCGGCAGCAAAGGTGCCGCTTCGTTCACTTCTGGCATTCTATTTTTCAGAATTTTTCTTATTGGTTGACTGAGCGCCCAAGACGGTTTTGAACTGTGGAACGGTCGCGTTCACGTGAATGCATGGCTGGCTTGTAGCGACGATTTATGTATGTTTTAGGTACTTATCAGTGAACCGAGAAACGGTCATGCCGACTCAACCAACGGCTTTCCCGCTTCAGCGCCCGTTTCGGGCGCACCAACACTGAACGCATATCGTCGGCAGTGCCAATTGCCCAGCAAGGTAATGTGTCACCATATTCTTGCATGCGGCTATTCACGTTGTACGCACATGTCATCCCGCGACTAGGTGTGGAAGTGGTTTTTTGTGTCCCGTTTTGTCCGGTCCACGTCCGCGGAAGGGAAAATGCTCTACGTACCACCAGTTCACCACCACCGGCACTTTCCGTTTGCTTTAGAGTCGTAACTGGCCGCAAAAGGCCGCAAAAACAAAAAGAATTCTGAGGAGGCAGCGTGAGACAGCACAACGTGGCCAGACGCCCAGAGCGGTGACACAGCCGAAAAGAGGCTACTGAATGGCCTGATAGCAGAACCCGGCGCGCGAAAACAGGAATCGTACGTGCATTTTTTTCCATCCTGTCATGACGTCGCTCCGACGCCATAGGGGTCCACGGGTTAGGGCTGGATACATACGGTAAACCCTATAATTAGCCCCCCGGGGGCTAATTTTTTCGTTCGAGTTTTAGGAGGGTGTATAATTATGGGGGGGGGCTAATTCTAGGGGGGGGGCTTATAAACTCGAAGTGTCGATGAGTGGGAAGATGTGTGGGCAAAAAGGCGCGTGGAGGCGATTTTTAAGGGAAAAATACATACACATACGCGACCATACATGCACCCAGACATAGAAAATGTCGCCTTTCAGACGGTCCATTTAGGGAGGGGGTGCAATTATAGGGGGGGGCTTATTAATTCAAAGTGGTCTGAGGAGGGTGTATAATTATAGGGGGGGCTAAGTTTAGGGGGGGGCGAATTATAGGGTTTACGGTACTTCACTAACCACAACAAAAAAAATTGTTGACCGAAACTATGTTACCGGTCAACATTGTTGACGTTGACCGGTCAACAAAATGTTACTACAGTATACGGTAAACAATTGTTACAATTTTTTTCCAGAGTGGGATTCGTGCTCAACCAAAAGATAAAAAATCAGGAATTATGGTGTTTTTTTGGAAGTTCGAGACCGAAGTCCCAGGCGAGAGGGGGACCGCATGGGTCCTTGGGTACCTCTGCCTTCTACAAGACCGATGAGAACAGCGATCAGGGGGCACAGTTTTTGGCGTGAGCCCCTTGCCCAAGGGGGTTACTGTTATTTGGCAGTCTTGCCACGCTGAGGATTGAACTCCGCACCTTGCGGTTTGGAGCCAACGCCTTAGCCCAACTGCGCAAACAGCCGCTCAGCCGTTTGGCCAACAAGAAGAAACTTCTTCGACTGTAAGCTCTCTCGGAGTGAGTGAGTCGCGTGGGTCTGTGAAGGGAAACAAGCTCGTTTCAAAAAGCACTTCACTTGAATTTGTTGCCTTTCATTCGAAACTTCAGTGCTTAGGCAGGGATTGGATGGTGTTTGGCTTCCTGGATTTCTTTAGCGGTGCCGATTCCTTTGGAATCGGTGAAGTTAGTTAGTACACTACACCGCACAAGCTTCAATGATACGACGCCCCATTATTGTCTCCTTTGTTGTATTGAAAAATGCGATGTTGTTGCACTGCAGAATGCTACACCACCTTGCTTTTTTTAGTCCAAAAATCTGCATTGCAATTGCCGATGGAGGAGGCAGGAGGGAGGACCTCCAAGTCCGTGCGTAGGTACACAGGAATGCACTGATGCGCCCTAAAGGCATCCACGCTGCACCCTCCCCGCCCAAATACAGGGCCAAAGGAGTCAACGCTGCCTTTTGGCACACTGCCTGTGTAGCGGGGTAGGTAGTTAGCCCCGTAGCAGAGGGGAGTTTGTGGCTGGCTGGCTGGACCGACGCGCGTACTGGCGAACGCACTAGTGCGTTCGCAAGTACCCGGTGGAAAATAACGCAGACTTTCAGCCACGTTATTTTCCGCAAAAATTGCGGAAAGACCCAGAAAGTCGGGAGGCACGTTCTCGGCATACGTGCACACGGGGGTGGGCAGGGGTGGTATTAGCAGGGTTGCATTAAATTTCTTTAATTAACTATTCTGATTAAAAAATTGAAGAAAAAAATGACGAGTACCATTTTATTTGCATACGTATTTAAAAACTCCATCCAGAAAATCCCGATCCCCCCAAGACGTCTGATGATTTCAGGTTCAATGACTGTGTATGTGCAGGGTGGCGCGCACCCTCGAGTATCGCTTGTTGGCAAATAAGTGCCGCGTGCGTGAACCGATCTTGCTCGAATTTTTCAACATTGACGGTCGAAAATCTTTCTTAGACATCCTTAGAGCTTCATTGCATATGTCATTGTCACTCCCGATGCCTGATATTTCGTCAGAAATAGCACTGTGCTCATTCGATTCACATCACGTCGATCAGTCCTTGAAGTATGACAGTCGAGCGAAAGGAGATTTCCTGTAGATGTGAGGAGAAACAATTCCGAGTGTTTTTTCGAAAAGTATTTTTTCGAAATTCTCACTTGAACAAGATAGAAGAGCAGGGCGAACGTTTTTATTCAAAGGATCAGTGATGGCTGAGCGAGACCCATACCCACCCCCAGAAGATTTGGGAACTTTCTTCTACCTGCTGAGATTACTGAGATGGAAAAAACTGCTCTGTGTTCTGTGGAACTAATTACGTATGCGAATATCCATATATACACATGCCAATGATGCCACTTCGATTCGCTGTGGATTTCCTTTCCTGCCCTGCTGTGCTCCAACTAGGTCATCTAGATGCGACGAACTAGTTCCTGTGGCGGCTCAACGATTGATCAAACCGCTCAATTAAAAATCAGACTCAAATAACACAGTGCTACTAATACTCCCCGCGGGACTAACTAAACACCCACCTGAGTCCTCAGGCATGCATGCGATACTGCCGCAGCCTAGCCTACGGCCCGACCACTCGGGTTTCGACAGCTGCTCATGACGGACAGTACTGGCGTCGCACTGGACGCTGACGACGCGATAACAGTCGTCAGCTTTCCCCTGTTGGTCCTGTACGTCGCGGTGTTGTGGACGTTGGTGCGCTGCAGGAGGACGGACCCGTTCGACCAGTCCATGTACCAGCTCATGCGCGTCCTCGGCGCCTGCGACGTCTGCTGCGCTCTGTTTCTGGGCTCCTACAGGTCACTCTGCCGCCATTACACCTTGATCCCTGGAGGGAAAACGTTCGCTCTGGTCTTCTTTCTCGTTCAAGTGAGCAAGAGAGTGTAGTGATCAGGCTGGGTCTGGTTTTCACGATTTTTTTTTGAATTTCAGGAAGTTTCTTTCTGCTCGACGTTTTGGCTTCAAGCGCTGATAGCCGTGAATCGAATGAGCGCAGTGCTATTTCTGACGAAATATCAGCGCATCTGGGATGACCGAGTGCTAATTGTCATTTGGGTGGGTCGACGACAGTTATAGCGTGTACTGCACTGCTGCAGCATGTGACATGTCCTGTTGCACATGTCGTAAACCCAATAATTAGCACTCTCCTCATAATTAGCCACCAGTTTATAAGCCCCCTCATAATTAGCCCCCCCCCCCCTCCCCCTAAAATTATACACCCTCCTACGGCTCGAACAAAACAATTGGTCCCGGGAAGACTAATGATAGGGTTTATGGTATGTACAGGCATTTGCAACGCAATCGAGCCTTTTGTGCGGCTATGGAATCTACACCATCCTGTCGTTCTATGTGTCCTACGGCTTTGCAATGGTCTTGGACTTCAACCACGGGGACTTTCTCTACCCCAACAACTCTCCCAACGCGCTGCTCACCACGGTCGATTACTACGTAGCCCCTCAAATGGCGCTGATGATACTGGCTGTCGGTTCGGTATTCCTCTGCTACACGATTGCTGTGTTGGGACTGAGAAGACTCTACAGAAGTCTCGGTACACTTTTGGATTCTACTAAGCACTTACCGGACACACTGCACCATAACATTGTACATAGGCACGCGTTTTTAGCCTAGTAGCAAACAGAAAGGAGTCCGAGACGCTTTTGGTGGGACTGAGAGGGTCAGCAATGACGCACTGTTAAAAATCTGCTTTCTTTGGTGTTGGGATCTGCAATCCCAATCCACCGTGGAGACGTATTGTATTTTCGTATTTTTATTTGTCGAACGACACGCGCATTACACAAGCCCAAAATTACAGTGAACACGTGTACGTATGTACGAGCGCAGACGAGTACAGCGCAAGCGACGCACACAACAGTGGTGAACACACAAGGTAAACGCGCGCGTTTCGACAGGCCAGACGACACCTTTGCAGGAGATTTACAGTCTAGCCTTAAGGAACCGAGTTAAGTCATTAGTGTGGAGGTGGTGCTTAAATGTTAACAATGACCGAGCACTGACAGTACTTTCAGACAAGGCGTTCCAAGGAGCGATTACTCTATTTGCAAAGAAATTAGCGCGATAGAGTCGATTCTGCTTTTTATGAGCCAGTTTATGTTGGTGACCTCGAGTGTTTCTATTAGGGGCGTAAGAAAAGAAGTCTTCCGGATCTAGGGCAACAAGACCGTGGTACATGCGGAATACCATGATTAAGTCAAAGTGCAGTCGGCGCAGCTCCAAGGGTTCAAGCCCGGCTACCTGACACCTAGTAGGGTAGGGTATGTCTTCCAAACCTGGGAGCCTTTTTGTGAACCTTCTCTGAACAGATTCAACAGTCTGAATGCCCCCAATCTGGGAGGGATTCCACACAACAGAGGCATATTCAAGTCTACTTCTGACAAAAGTGCAAAATAAACGTGTGAGCAGAGCACGATTTTGGCTTTTGAAGCAATTGAGAATCATGTTGGCCTTAACAGCACCAGAGTGGGAAATGCGCTGACAATGTGCAGCGAAGCGTAGGTCTTTAGAGACGTAAACTCCAAGATCCCGTATTGAAGTAGTACCAGTCAACACAGTATTGCCCAAATAGTAGTTGGATTGAGGGTTGCTGCGTAGGCCTAGATGTAGCACTTCACACTTGCGCACTGCAAGTATGTACAAGCTCATTCTCTTCAGCCCAAAATTGAATGCTATCAAGCGCAGCTTGCAACTGTGATTGTTGTTCAAGGATTTTGCAACGAAAATAGAGTTTACAGTCATCTGCAAACAGTTTAACGTTGACCCCACCACGAATAGCACTGGGAAGGTCATTGATAAACAGCAGGAAAAGCAGCGGACCAAGCACTGAGCCTTGGGGAACGCCACTTGTTACAATGGAAAACCCCGAGAAAGAATCTCCAACCCGAACGCGCTGCTTTCTCCCATCCAGCCAATTTTCTACCCATTGCACTAAGCGGTCGGCAACTCCGTATGTGCGCAATTTGTGAATTAGCTTAGGATGGCTCACGGTGTCAAAAGCCCTGGCTATGTCTAGATAGGCAACATCCACTGGATGACCATCATCCAGGTCAGCTGTCCAGTCATTCAGACATTCAAGAAGCTGGGTCACAGTGCTATGGCGTTGCAAGAAGCCATGTTGGGCCCGTGAAATCAGATGGTTGTCTGTAAGATAAGTTACCAACTTTGACTTAAGGAGCTTCTCCAGTAGCCTGCAGACCGTGCTAGTGATACTAATGGGCCGATAGTTGGATGGGTTTGTTTTTGAGCCTTTCTTGAACACTGGTGTGATATTGGCTTCCAACCAGTCATTGGGAAGTTGAGCAGTAGCAAGTGAAAAATTGAAAATCAGAGTAAGTGGCTCTGCTAGGACAATAGCCAGTTTCTTCAGGAGGAAGTGTGGTAATCCATCAGGGCCGCATGAGAATTTATTCGGCAGAGCGCAAAGTGCCCTGTAAATATCGAATTCTTCAAAGGGGGGGCAAATGCATGCGAGCGCGCGTCTGGGGTGGGAGCGCAGAGGGGACGCCATTGTCGCGCGTGAACACTGAGGCAAACTGCGCACTTAACAGAGTGGCCTTATCAACGTCAGAGCATTTCAGCTCTCCATCCTCGCCCGCTAAAACTGGAATCTCTAGTTGTGTGTTCATGCGTGAATTTACATACTGCCAAAAGCGCCTGACAGAGCCACTGTTAGCTAATTGCTCTTCGTAACGAATGTCCGCCTCACGAGCTGCGCGGCGTGCAGCCTGGTTCGCTTCTTTCCACTTTTGCAGAGACTGACTACACCCAGTGCGTTTGTACTCAGCGTGCAATCGCTTCTGCTTTTCAATGAGCTTGCGAAGAGTGCGGTCTAACTTGGGGCCATTCATGCGCGGTTTGCAAGTGGGAACAAAACGGTCTATACAGTCCTTCAGTATATCGCGGAACATGTCCCACATTTGGTGAATGTTTGTACATGTATCGAACAAAGCTACCCAGTCGACTTTGCTGAGGTGGTCCTCCATAACAGGATAATTTGCTTTTCGATAATTCTTAAATTCGCGTAGAACTGGCGCTTTTGTCAGGGATTGTGCGACTTTGAATGTGATTGCTAGGTGGTCAGATGGAATGCACGGCTGAACAACATCCACAGAGTGGATGACGTGGGGGTGATTGGTCAGAGCAAGATCTAGAATGTTTTCCCCTCTGGTGGGTGCGCGAACGTGCTGGGTAAGGCCAACGGAGAGAAAGAATTGAACCAGTTCTCTCTCAGCAGGGCGGCTTCCTGCGTGTGCGCAATAGGAGTCCCAGTCAGCATGGGGCAGGTTGAAGTCGCCGACGACAACAACAGGATGGGGAAAGCCTAGATGGTTATTGAGATAGGCCAGCACGGGAGCGGAGTTTTGGGAGGAGGGGGGTCTGTAAAGGCTGATTCACAATTAACGGTCTTCCCATCGGTCTCGGTCTCGGTCTCGGTCTCGGTCTTCCCATCGGTCTCGGTCTCGGTCTCGGACTTTTTGACCCATGCCAAATTGACGACGCGTTGCCTCCGGTCTTGCAATGATCTTCGGTTAAATGCGCGCCTGTCAGCGTATTGAAGAGCGTACTGTGGCCTTTGTTTTCGACCTGTTTCATTCTTAATGCGACTTCCGTAGGAAACAAAATAAGCACACGCAGTAGACGACGGGAACGCACTACCACCAGACAAACAGACAGACATTGTGCGGCAGACGCAGACCGCTGCCAGCGCTTCTGGCCGCCGCCAGGGGCGCGGACGCCGCTACAGGAGCTGTCGACAGCGCCGCCGTCGACACCGTTGCCGCTGCTGCCGACGCTTTCGCTGACGCTGCCGCTTTTGCCGACGCTTGCAGAAAATGTAGGACAATGCCGTCGTGCCCGTCCACCTTGACGTATGCAATGGCGCGCAGATTTTCCCGCCGCCGTGTCTTTAGAGACGTGCCGCCATGCCGCCGCCGTGTTTTTTTTTGTTTTTTTGTTTAAGTGCAGTGGTCCAATATACAAGAAGACGGCGCCGCCTCCACCTGTTGAATACGACGCATCGTAAACTCTTCCTTGTTTTCAATTTCGGCTAATTTCCTAGTCGCTTTACCCTTATGCGAATACCGACAAATTCTTTGAGAGTGACGGCTATAGTAAAGCGTGACTACGGTAGCGCGCGCGTTCAACACGAGTTCAATGAAGACCGATGAAGACCGGAGCAAATGTTCAAAGTTCCCAACATCGTCGGTCTCGGTCTCGGTCTCGGTCTTCGCATCGGTCTTCGCTGTTTGGCATGGGAAGACCGAGACCGAGACCGAGACCGAGACCGAGACCGATGGGAAGACCGTTAATTGTGAATCAGCCTAAACGTTGATGACGCGTAGGCGTCCGTTGGGGAGAAACAAGTCAGCAGCGACAGCTTCGAAATCTGGAGAGGAAACCGATTCACCGCATGGGATAGACCGAACAGAGTCGGGAACGCATATTAAGGAACCACCGCCTTGTCTGTTAGTACGATCAGCTCGGTACAGTGTATGAGATGAGCCGAAGAGGGCAGTTGGAAAGGTGTCGTCTAGCCAAGTTTCAGTCAGACAAACTACGGAAGTTCGCAATTCACTACATAAGAACGCGCGAAGTTCAGTTAACTTGCTACCACAGGCTAAGGACCTTACATTAAGCGAATAAAACGAAAGTGGAGCGCCGTTCTCATTCCTATTAGCATCACTGTGGGATTCGCGCGCAAGCGGCGGAGCTGGCTGAAGGTCGGATGGAGCGGCAACGCTGGACACAGCTAGTTTGACGAGTGACTCACGGATTTTCTCGCCAACTCGGCGCGCTGCTTGTCGCGATCGGCGCGTCCGAGGATCTGGCCGCGCCAGACGACAACGTCCTCGCCGTTGTGGATGCGGTCGAGGCGCTCGCGGTTGAGGGCCGCGTTCTGCTCGAGCTCGAGTTGCGTCAGGTCCGGACGAACGTAGAAGGCCGGCCGCGGCTCGCCAGCGCCCAGCCGACTGACCAGCAGCGGGCGCAGACCGGACAGGAATCGGCGTCGGGAATCCATGTCGTTGAAGCAGACCTTGGTGATTCTGGGCCGGTTGTTTCGCTGCTGGCCATGGCGAAAGACGCGGTCGATCGCTGTTATAGCGATGTGCAGGTCAGCGGCGAGGCGCGTCACTGACTGCAGGTCGGACGCGGTCACGCCGTCGGCCAGGCCGGGCTGGGGCTCGGGAAGGCCGACGATGACCAGGTTCTTGCGCTTCTTCTCCTTTTGCTGCTGATGCTCGACCGCCTTGGCGACCGCGTCCGCAAACGACTGGCTCTGGAGGAACTCGGGCGGCGCGCCGTAGGGACGAGGGGCGCTGCCAGAGTCGGCGTCGTCGGCGGCAACAGACGGCATCGACTGAGGACGGGCCTCGAGAGCAACGATGCGTCCTCTCAGGGCCTCGACGAGCTCTCGCAGCTGCTGGATCTCGAGACGGGCGCTGGCCATCGCCTCGTTGACCGCCTCGCAGACAGCGGTCACAACCGACTTGGCGAGCTTGTCGTCGAGAGTCGCCAGCTTGGCGTCGAGGAAGTCCTTCATGGACTGGAACTGCTGCTGCAGGCTCGCGTCGGCAGGAGTCGGCGGCGCAGCAGCGGCAGCATTGCAGGTGCAACGGCCCTTGGTTTTGCCACAGTTGCAGGGCGTGCGCGTCATAGGCATCTTTCTTCCGCTTATCTACCGCTTGATCTCTCGACTTTTTCTGAGCCCAAAGAGACGAATGTGTGACAAGGGGCCCTAGGAGACAAGGGGCCCTACTAGCCAGCAGATTGTAATCAGCTGTGATGGGCAAGGGGCCCTAGGGGCAAGGGGCCCTATGCGACAAGGGGCCCTAGTTCAGTGGCGGCGCTAGGAGAGGCAGGGAGGGGCGGACTGCCCCTCCCAAATTCTGGACTGCCCCCCCCCCCCGCAACTTTCTTCATCTGCACTGCATACATGTATGCGGTTGTTGTGTATATGTGCATAACAATATCCACTTGAAAACCCTTGGTGGGAGAACAGACAAGTTCTTCACTTCCAACATTACTACATACTGCGCACGCGCCAACTACTGTACTTACGTTGATTTGGCAGCATTTACCGCGATTACCGAGCATCTTTTTGTTGGTGGAGCTAACTTCTACAACTTCAAGTTCAAGTTAAGTTAACTTGTATCTTGTTTTTCGAAATCGAGGGTCAAGTTAACTAACTTAACTTAACTTGTTTCAAAATTTTCAACTTGAAAATAACTTAAGTTAACTTGAATAACTTTTTCGACAAGTTCCCAGGTATGGTGAAGGCCAAGAAAGTGGGTCATTGCTTCTGCTCAACGTTGCTACACTTCTCTAGCCAGACTACAATCTGCGGCCCTCTGATCTAATCAGCAATACAAACGCACACAACGTAAAGCGAATACATTTTTAAAGCGCAGTCGCACGCCCGCTGCTGTGCCAAATTTGCCCATGTCGGTATAGGGTAGGGCCCCTTGCCCATAGGGCCCCTTGCCCACTAGGGCCCCTTGTCGCACGTCGTTTCCAATCTACTAGGGCCCCTTGCCTACTAGAATGGGGCGAACTAGGGTCCCTTGTCCCAGTACCAAAGAGACGAGAGAGCAGAGTGCGAGACGAGAGAGCAGAGTGAGACGAGAGAGCAGAGTGAAGAGACGAGAGAGCAGAGTGAGAGACGAGAGAGCAGAGTGAGAGACGAGAGAGCAGAGTGTAGACAACGTCAAGCATTTGGCGAATCACAAAGCGCACGTAGGAGTATCACTGTATCACACTCACGTCATTCCTTCTACCGCGAAGGAAGGTGGGCCGCCCATATGGCACGGATGTCGGGCCGAAACGCCAGAGCCTGCCGACCCAATGCGCAACGGCGATGATGCTTAGAGAATGAGAGACTGTGCCGCTTCTTTCAGGCTCGAGCACCGCTCAGGAGCGCACGCGGCGCCGACGCGAGGTGAAGCTGCTGCTGGTGGGAGCGCTGAACGGCTCGAGTCTGCTGCTCAGCCTCAGCCTCTATCCCATCCGCGGCCTCCACCCCAACATGGGTGTCGCGCTGAAGGCTGTCGCCTTCTGGTACTTCTGCGCCAACCCGCTCGTGTACTTGGCCGTGGACAGTGGGCTGAGACGGCAGGTATCTTCACCTCCTATAAATCTACCCAGTTCACTTTCGTATAGAAATGTTCTCGCGGCAGCGCATCTGACCAGACTAAACGGAGCGTTGCAGTACTTCAGGTGAGGCGATTTGTCCTTCACTGTGGGACAATGTCAACAACACCACAAGCGGCAGCCATTCCGAAGACGACGTGAAAACGTTAAGCCACAACCACGGACAACAGCGTCCAGTAATTATATGGAACGTTTGCGCTCGTTTCCTTGTCGAAAACCTTCGGTCACTCTGACTCACTCATAAGTCTCGCTACCCTTTTTTGCGTCTGCGTGGTATTTGCTTTGTGATTTTGTCGGAGTGTGTTGTCGGGGTGTGCACAAAAAGACGCCAATTTCGTGCAGTCCAACCTACACAACTGATCATTCACTCAGCTCTTCCACTTGAGTTACGGTTGGGTTGGGGGTCCACTTCCAGTTTCAGGCGCGTACGAGTATGACTAGTCGCTCAGTGTTGCTCGTCGCTTCATCTCGTTTGGCGTCGTGCTCAGAACAGTCGCCCATCGTGTAATTATGGCGGTGGACTTCCACAGTGCAAGACGAAACGCTTGAACTAAAGCAGAGCAGTTTATTCCCAGCGAGACGAGTCGTCTAGAGAAGCGTATGAAGCTGCATACCTCCGAACTCAGTCCACTGTCCACCAGCAGGTAAACGATCGGGTTGCCAGAGAAGTACCAGAAGGTGACAGCATGCACCCCAGACGAAATGTTGGGGTGGAGCTCGCGGATTGGATAGAGCCCGAGGATGAGTAGCAGACTCGAGCCATTCAGCACTCCCACTAGCAGCAGCTTCACCTCGCGCCGACGCCGAGTGCGCTCCTGAGCAGTGCTCGAGCCTGAAAGAAGCGCCATCTTCTCAGCATGGTCGCCTGCTGTGTGTCTGACCCTCTCAATCCCGCCACAAAGGTCTCAGGGACCCACACCTTTCACTGCACAAAAACAACGATTTTTAGCAGTTTTTCCCTGCTCTTCCCAACAGATCACAATTCTACAGATTCCCCAATTTCTCAAAAAAAAAAGAAATATGGGTATACATACATACACATACGCGACCATACATGCACCCAGACTTAGAAAATTTTGCCTTTCAGACGATGGTCCATTTAGGGAGGGGGCGTAATTATAGGGGGGGCTAATAAACTCAAAGTGGTCTTAGGAGGGTGTATAATTGTAGGGGGGGGCTAATTATAAGGGGGGCTAATTATAGGGTTTACGGTACCTATGATTTTTTAGTCAAACAATTTTAACAGTGAATAAGTTGAAATCTTGCATTTCCGGCTTGAACTGTAACTTCCTCCCAAAGCTACTCCTGGTTGAGCCATTGTCAGATTGATCCACAAAAGATTACCTTACCGAGACTTCTGTAGAGCCTTCTCAGTCCCAATACTGCAGCTGTGTAGCAGGAGAACACCACTGCAATGCCCAGCATGAAGAGTGCGACCTGATTAGGTACGTAGTAATCGACTTGAGCAGCGCGTTGGGAGAGTTGTTGGGGTAGAGAAAGTCCCCGTGGTTGAAGTCGAACACCAATGCAAAGCCATATGACACATACAATGAAATGACGACGAAGATTCCATAGCTGCACAAAAACAGCTGAAAGTCAGGATTGCGCTGCTACCAGCAACACGTGCATTGCAAGGCATATATACAATCAAATGGTAGCAATTGTAACTGTCGACCCACCCAGATGGCCAGCATCACTCGATCGTTCCACATGCGCTGATATTTCGTCAGAAATAGCACCGCGCTCATTCGATTCGCAGCGATCAGTGCTTGGAGCAAAATTGTCGAGCAGTAGGAGACGTCCTGAAATTGTGAAGAGAATCAATTTCAAAATTCTTCCGCCCGACCACTTCAGGTCTCACTTGAACAAGATAGAAGACCAGTGCGAACGTTTCCCCTCCAAGGATCAAGGTGAAATGACGGCAGAGTGACCTGTAGGCGCCCAAAAAGAGCGTGCAGAAGATGTCGCAAACGCCCAGCGCTCGTATGAGCTTGTACACAGGCTGGTCGAATGGCTCCATCTTTCTGCAGCGCACCAGAACCAGCAACACAGCGGTGTACAAGACCAACATGGGAAAGCTGGCGATTGCTAGCGCGTCCCTATCGTCCATTTTTAGCTACAAAGCAGTGTGGTCCGGGAGTCTGCGAAAACAGGAATCCTACATACGTGCATTTTTTCCATCCTGTCGGCGACGTCGCTCAGACGCTCTGGGGTCCAAGGGTAGGAGCGGAGCGGGACGAGAGGACGATAGGAGAGGACGAGCGAGCGCGGGCGAGTGAGCGGAGTGGACATAGCGGCCTGTGTGTGCACTGTGTATGATGTACAATGTACAGTACGTAATGCAGGCAAGGCGAATGGATTGCTCAACTCAGCTCAGGAGGCAATCTATGAGAAACTGAGATCTTCGCAGTCCATTGAGCAATAAGCCAGCGCCATGCCGGCCCAGACCCAGTTTGCGGCCCCATCCCTCGTCGATTTTTGTCGACTGTGGTAACCATCGCGTGGTTTCCACTGTCCAGGAAGCTGTGAGCTGCGCCAGGCGACTGCTGATGTACTTTTCCGCACGGTCGTGTCGGTCGTGTCGGTGGCACGATTTTGCGGTATCCACGATCTGGATAGTACAATCTATGCCGTGGTTTCCACTGTCCAGGAAGCCGTGAGCTGCGCCAGGCGACTCCTGATGTACTTTTCCGCACGGTTGTGTCGGTCGTGTCGGTGGCACGATTTTGCGGTATCCACGATCTGGATAGTACAATCCACGCCGTGGTTTCCACTGTCCACGAAGCCGTGAGCTGCGCCAGGCGACTCCTGATGTACTTTTCTGCACGGGTGTGTCGGTCGTGTCGTTGGCACGATTTTGCGGTATCCACGATCTGGATAGTACAATCTACGACGTGGTTTCCACTGTCCACGAAGCGGCGAGCTGCGCCAGATGTACTTTTCCACAGGGTCGTGTCGGTCGTGTCGGTGGCACGATTTTGCGGTATCCACGATCTGGATAGTACAATCTATGCCGTGGTTTCCACTGTCCACGAAGCCGTGAGCTGCGCCAGGCGACTCCTGATGTACTTTTCTGCACGGTTGTGTCGGTCGTGTCGGTGGCACGATTTTGCGGTATCCACGATCTGGATAGTACAATCCACGCCGTGGTTTCCACTGTCCACGAAGCCGTGAGCTGCGCCAGGCGACTCCTGATGTACTTTTCTGCACGGTTGTGTCGGTCGTGTCGGTGGCACGATTTTGCGGTATCCACGATCTGGATAGTACAATCTACGACGTGGTTTCCACTGTCCACGAAGCGGCGAGCTGCGCCAGATGTACTTTTCCACAGGGTCGTGTCGGTCGTGTCGGTGGCACGATTTTGCGGTATCCACGATCTGGATAGTACAATCTACGCCGTGGTTTCCACTGTCCACGAAGCGGCGAGCTGCGCCAGGCGACTGCTGATGTACTTTTCCGCAGGGTCGTGTCGGTCGTGTCGGTGGCACGATTTTGCGGTATCCACGATGTGGATAGTACAATCTACGACGTGGTTTCCACTGTCCACAAAGCGCTGAGCTGCGTCAGGCGACTGCTGATGTACTTTTCCGCACGGTCGTGTCGGTCGTGTCGGTGGCACGATTTTGCGGTATCCACGATCTACGAAGCCGTGACCTGCGCCAGGCGACTGCCGATGTACTTTTCCGCAGGAATAGTGCAAATTATGGTTATTTAGCTCATTTTTAAAAATTGCGTGCATTGTCTGTCTCTACTCGGCGATGACGTCAGCGAAAGTCGGTCAGTAGTGTGACGCGCCGTCGCCGTGGGCGCTCTATTCACTCTGGGCGTGGCCACGCCTCCGTTTCCGCAGCGCCGCTTGCTGATTGGTGCCCGTGGGTGCGTGCGTTCGCATCGCGGAGACAAAACGGTTGGGTGCAGTGCTGCTAGAATTGAATTGAACTTCAAATTACATCCAAATAAAAAAATTTAGATTAATTAAATAATTTCAATAAATTAAATAAGTCTCAGCGCGTTTTTAAAAATTAAAAATTAAATAAAAATGCTCGAGCCACGTTCGCGAAAATCCCATGTACACGAACAACAGGCATACTCATGCGTTTTGTTGTTGCAGAAAAGCGACAAAGAAAAAAAGCGATCTATGGCGTCGATTCTCATACCCACCCGAGCGTTGCGTTGGTGACATACGTGCCAGATGCACGTGTGCTCGCGCCACGACCATCACGGCCCCTGCCAAAACCTCGGGGGTTGCACAGAGCGCCTATGTATCGTATGGCAAAGACAGACAGACGCATCTGGCCGCCCAGAAGAACGGACGGAAGATATATGGGGTAATGAAATCGGCGGCGGCTTCAAAGGCAGGCACTGTGAGAACGGCGCAGTTATGCACGAACTCGCAGCACGTAGGCGACGGTGGAGGGGGGGGGGGGGTGGGGAGGCAAGAGTAGGCGAGCCATAATTCAGGCAGCGAATCGGAGGCTATATCAACGCGCGAGAGTGAGCATCTGTCCACAAGTCTGTCTCCTTTTGCCCCCTTTCTCTCAAGAATGCACTTGATCCCTAGTGTTGCAAAGTAAAAGTTCTTTTTGGAAACCGGCAACTCAACCAAAAAGAGAGAGAGGGAATAGGGAATGTGGTGGGGGAAGAGCGGGAGGGGTGGCGATGCCTGGAGTTCAGTGTGCAGAAAGCCGCGCGATGAAACCATGCAAATGTACCCAGAAGATTACGCTGCGCAAAAGACGCACCGAAAAGACCACTCAGAGGCAAGATGGAATGTGGTGGGGGAAGAGCGGGAGGGGTGGCGATGCCTGGAGCTCAGTCTGCAGAAAGGCGCGCGATCGAACCATGCAAACGTACCCAGAAGATTACGCTGCGCAAAAGACGCACCGAAAAGACCACTCATGTGGCCAGGCAATTTCCATTTGAAATGTTCACTCAGCCAACATTTGTGGTGCAGACATGTTACTTTACTGTGACAAGTTGGATATGCTTGAGCAGAATGTCTTTGTTGTTGCTTGGTTTGGGCACCACTCTAGGAAGTGTTGCTGATGTCTTGGGAAAAGCTATTTAAACCACTAATGCATTGTGTGTTGTTTTTAGAAAGAATTGCGCAATCTACACTCTGAAAAAGAAGTACAGAAAGGAGGGAACGTGATTGTGTCGTTAGAAGTGTGTTGTGCTTTTTGTTGTTGTTGTTGGATTAGTGGCAATTGGAGGACGGCATCAACGGCCGATGTAGCATACCCTTGTTCATGACCCCTTCCCGTCTAGAGCCGTAGAATTACTAAAAACTGCGAAAAACCGCATGCATAATCTAATGTAGTGGCGACTAACAATAACCATGTTTGGGCCGACGCAGCCTCGCCTGGCACACCGTCGCCCATGGGCCAAGCTGAGCCGGAGTGCTGGGCCAATCCTGCGGGCCCAGCCGCGGTGGGCACGTGTTTTGAGGCTGTGGGCGGAGCCAGCCTGGGCCAAACTGTCTAGTGGTTCAAGTCATGCTGAGATCTTTGCGCCCATGTTTATCCCTACTGGCACCATTAGACTTTCGATGGATAGAAAAAGACTCTTTTTAGTGGTCAGTCAAGAATCGAATGCAGGATCTTGCGCGTAAGAGCCGCTTTCTCTGCCCCTATGGCATCGGCCGATCTTGACGCATTGTCTGCCCACCTCACCGTTAGGTATGGGTGAGCTGCCTCAGGAACAGGTCTATTCCGCATTTGATTGTTGCAATTGTTGTGGTTGTAATTTGCTATGTTGCTATAAAGAGTGGTAAGTGTGAATGCATTGTTTGTGAGTAACGTTTTGAAAAGAAATGGGGGTTGTACAGAATCGAGAATACTAGGGTACCTAGTAATTGAGGTTGTTGAGCGATTGCACTGGGTAGTGTGCTGCTGCACTCTAAGTTGTACACACAGTCAGTGGGCAACAGTGCGAGTGGGCAAAACAGCAGTGACATCTCTAACATTTCGGTGCCAGGTATGAACACTGTAGTGTTAACTACAGTACAAGTGTTGGAACTGGGCTATCTCTAATAGGGTTATGTAGACAGAGCTGTATACAGGATGTAGAAACAAGAGGCGTTGGAGACATAGGTAAACCTACAACTCTGTAAACACCATTTGTTTGCTCACCACAAGTGCATGCGCAATCGTAGACAGTGGAAACCACGTCGTAGACTGTGCTATCCAGATCGTGGATACCGCAAAATCGTGCCACCAACACGACCGACGCGACCCTGCTGAAAAGTACATCTGGCACAGCTCGCCGCTTCGTGGACAGTGGAAACCACGGCGTAGATTGTAATATCCAGATCGTGGATACCGCAAAATCGTGCCACCGACACGACCGACACGACCCTGCGGAAAAGTACATCAGCAGTCGCCTGGCGCAGCTCAGCGCTTTGTAGATCGTGGATACCGCAAAATCGTGCCACCGACACGACCGACACGACGCTGCGGAAAAGTACATCGGCAGTCGTACTATCCAGATCGTGGATACCGCAAAATCGTGCCACCGACACGACCGACACGACCCTGCGGAAAAGTACATCAGCAGTCGTGGATACCGCAAAATCGTGCCACCGACACGACCGACGCGACCCTGCGGAAAAGTACATCTGGCGCAGCTCGCCGCTTCGTGGACAGTGGAAACCACGTCGTAGATTGTACTATCCAGATCGTGGATACCGCAAAATCGTGCCACCGACACGACCGACACGACCCTGCGGAAAAGTACATCAGCAGTCGCTTGGCGCAGCTCACGGCTTCGTGGAGAGTGGAAACCACGGCGTGGATTGTACTATCCAGGTCGTGGATACCGCAAAATCGTGCCACCGACATGACCGACGCGACGCTGCGGAAAAGTACATCAGCAGTCGTGGATACCGCAAAATCGTGCCACCGACACGACCGACACGACCCTGCGGAAAAGTACATCTGGCGCAGCTCGCCGCTTCGTGGACAGTGGAAACCACGTCGTAGATTGTACTATCCAGATCGTGGATACCGCAAAATCGTGCCACCGACACGACCGACACGACGCTGCGAAAAAGTACCTCAGCAGTCGTGGATACCGCAAAATCGTGCCACCGACACGACGGACACGACGCTGCGGAAAAGTACATCAGCAGTCGTGGATACCGCAAAATCGTGCCACGGACACGACCGACACGACCCTGCGGAAAAGTACATCAGCAGTCGTGGATACCGCAAAATCGTGCCACCGACACGACCGACACGACGCTGCGGAAAAGTACATCAGCAGTCGCCTGGCGCAGCTCACGGCTTCGTGGAGAGGGGAAACCACGGCGTGGATTGTACTATCCAGATCGTGGATACCGCAAAATCGTGCCACCGACACGACCGACGCGATGCTGTGGAAAAGTACATCAGCAGTCGTACTATCCAGATCGTGGATACCGCAAAATCGTGCCACCGACACGACCGACACGACGCTGCGGAAAAGTACATCAGCAGTCGTGGATACCGCAAAATCGTGCCACCGACACGACCGACACGACGCTGCGGAAAAGTACATCAGCAGTCGTGGATACCGCAAAATCGTGCCACCGACACGACCGACACGACGCTGCGGAAAAGTACATCAGCAGTCGTGGATACCGCAAAATCGTGCCACCGACACGACCGACACGACGCTGCGGAAAAGTACATAAGCAGTCGTGGATACCGCAAAATCGTGTCACCGACACGACCGACACGACGCTGCGGAAAAGTACATCAGCAGTCGTGGATACCGCAAAATCGTGCCACCGACACGACCGACACGACGCTGTGGAAAAGTACATCAGCAGTCGTGGATACCGCAAAATCGTGCCACCGACACGACCGACACGACGCTGCGAAAAAGTACATCAGCAGTCGTGGATACCGCAAAATCGTGCCACCGACACGACCGACACGACCCTGCGGAAAAGTACATCAGCAGTCGTGGATACCGCAAAATCGTGCCACCGACACGACCGACACGACGCTGCGGAAAAGTACATCAGCAGTCGTGGATACCGCAAAATCGTGCCACCGACACGACCGACACGACCCTGCGGAAAAGTACATCAGCAGTCGTGGATACCGCAAAATCGTGCCACCGACACGACCGACGCGACCCTGCGGAAAAGTACATCTGGCGCAGCTCGCCGCTTCGTGGACAGTGGAAACCACGTCGTAGATTGTACTATCCAGATCGTGGATACCGCAAAATCGTGCCACCGACACGACCGACACGACCCTGCGGAAAAGTACATCAGCAGTCGCTTGGCGCAGCTCACGGCTTCGTGGAGAGTGGAAACCACCACGTGGATTGTACTATCCAGATCGTGGATACCACAAAATCGTGCCACCGACACGACCGACGCGACGCTGCGGAAAAGTACATCAGCAGTCGTACTATCCAGATCGTGGATACCGCAAAATCGTGCCACTGACACGACCGACACGACGCTGTGGAAAAGTACATCAGCAGTCGTACTATCCAGATCGTGGATACCGCAAAATCGTGCCACCGACACGACCGACACGACGCTGCGGAAAAGTACATCAGCAGTCGTACTATCCAGATCGTGGATACCGCAAAATCGTGCCACTGACACGACCGACACGACGCTGTGGAAAAGTACATCAGCAGTCGTACTATCCAGATCGTGGATACCGCAAAATCGTGCCACTGACACGACCGACACGACGCTGTGGAAAAGTACATCAGCAGTCGTACTATCCAGATCGTGGATACCGCAAAATCGTGCCACCGACACGACCGACACGACGCTGCGGAAAAGTACATCAGCAGTCGTACTATCCAGATCGTGGATACCGCAAAATCGTGCCACCGACACGACCAACACGACGCTGCGGAAAAGTACATCAGCAGTCGTGGATACCGCAAAATCGTGCCACCGACACGACCGACACGACGCTGTGGAAAAGTACATCGGCAGTCGCCAAGTGCTGTTGAATGTTGATGTTTTCACAATTTTCAGAAGACACTTTTGATTTGATCGATACCATAGTCGATTTCTATCGATACCGTAGTCCATGAATATTCTTATGGGGCCACATGGGGCCGCAAATGACTCCTGAGTCGCCATGCCAGTTCAATGCAGATGGGTTCGACTTCGAAGACCAAAGTCGCAGTTTCAAACATGGCTCATATTGCAGCCTCCCATAAACGCTTTCTTTTTAGATTTAGATGTCATTTCTGCTTTATTGCCTCTTTCATGCGCATATTCGTTCGACTTCGTTTCAGTTCCCATTGGCTCTACATCTTATCAAACGCGGTCGCCAGATCAACCTTTGAGGACTGCGAAAGATATAGATTCTGTTCTGCCCTTGGCAAAAGAGCTCAAAGGGCAACTGGGAACTTTCGTGACAGCGTGGGCAAGCGAAGTGCTGACTGCCCACTTAGAGAAGAACCTTTGTCACAGGAATTCCCGACAGCCGATGTGGCGATCGCAGGTTCCAGCTCAGCTGACGAACATACCTAGCAGCCTACAAACAAGCAATCCATTCGCCTTGCCTGCATTACGTGCTGTACATTGTACCACCATACACAGTACACACACAGGCCGCGATGTCCACTCCGCTGACTCGCCCGCGCTCGCTCGTCCACCGCGCGCCGCTCCGCTCCTGCCCTTGGACACCCACAGCGTCTGAGCGACGTCGCGGACAGGATGGAAAAATGCACGTAGAATTCCTGTTTTCGCGGTCCGGGAGCAGTGCTGACGAAGTCGAACGGTCGCGTCGTTGTCTAGGCTGCGCAAATGTCAAACGCGGATCGAGCGAGACGACGCAGCTGCAAAGTTATCCTCAAGGCATAGGCACAGTCCTGCTCAGCTCCCCACTCACCCTCTGGTTCTGCAAGTGGGCGAGCATTCGAGCAATCCTTCAATGCTCGTTGTGCCCAATGAGACCCAGTGGGAGCATGATAGGCGGCAGCTCTCACATATGAGCTCGTCACGATTGCAAATTAAAAAGGCAGACTCTGACACTACTAGAGACATAGAGACAGGCAGACAGACAGATTTCTTGGGTAGGGCAACTTTTCAGCTGCATTTCTTGAGCAATCCCAGTTTGGCATTGATGCAGCCTAGCCGATCAGATCTAAAATTCGATTTTCAGCACTGCTCAGCCTAGCCGATCAGATCTGAAAATTCGATTTTCAGCACTGCTCAAGGCTCGCAGCGATGGATGCACACGTTAGCAATCGTCATCTTTCCCACGTTGGTCTTTATACATTGCTGTTTCGGTGGTCCTGGTGCGCTGCAGAAAAATGGAGCCATTCGACCAGTCAGTGTACAAGCTCATACGAGCGCTGGGAATTTGCGACATCTGCTGCACGCTCTTTTTAGGTGCCTAGTCCTACAGGTCACTCTGTCGCCACTTCACCATGATTCTTGGAGGGCAAACGTTCGCGCTACTGTTCTATCTTGTTCAAGATGAGACTTGTAGTGATCGGGCGGAATCTAACTTTTAGAAATTTTGAATTGACTTTTTCAGGACGTCTCTTACTGCTCGACGATTTCGCTCCAAGCACACTGATCGCCGCAAACCGAATGAGCGCAGCGGTCTTTCTGACGAAGCGCATCTGGATCGACCGAATGATCCTGGCCATTTGGGCTGGTATCAAATCAAATCAATGTTTTTATTGATGCAAGCACCGACACAGTACAGGGACCATAAACCAACGCACGAGGTACAAACATACGAAGGGGCGATGCATCATAAGTAACACTGTATCAGTATATCGCTTACGGCGTTCTTCTCCCGCCAGGGAAGGTGGGCCGCCCAGCTGACACGGATCTGCGCCGAAGCCCCAGAGCCGCCCTAAGTTGCCCAGAGGTTAGGGGCCCTAACCTGTGGCCCACAGGTTAGGGGCCACAGGCTGTGGGCAATGAGAGCGTTCACCCTTCTGCACCAGGACACAAGGAGCGACAGTTCCATGCCGATACGCCACATTGTACCTACCGTATGTGAGTATGTGGGATACAGTTCTGGCTCAGCGCTTGATCGAACGGCTCAATTAAAACTCAGACTCAAATATCACATTGTCATCGGTACTCCCCGTGGGCGTAACTAAGCACCCACCTGCGTCCTCGCGCCCGCCCCACATGCGATACTGCCGCAGAATAGCCTAGCCACTCGGGTTTCGACAGCTGCTGCAGCCATGACAGACAGCACTGGCGTCGCACTGGACGCTGACGACGCGATCACAGTCGTCAGCTTTCCCCTGTTGGTCTTGTACGTCGCGGTGTTGTGGACGTTGGTGCGCTGCAGGAGGACCGAGCCGTTCAACCAGCCCATGTACCGGCTCATGCGCGTCCTCGGCGCCTGTGACGTCTGCTGCACGCTCTTTTTGGGCGCTTACAGGTCACTCTGCCGCCATTCCACCTTGATTCTTGGCGGAAAAACGTTCGCGCTGGTCTTCTTTCTCGTTCAAGTGAGCAAGAGAGTAGCGAACAAACCGGATCTGTTTTTCGCGATTTTTTTCTGAAATAAATCTCCTCGCAATTTCAGGAAGTTTCTTTCTGCTCGACGTTTTGGCTCCAAGCGCTGATAGCCGTGAATCGAATGAGCGCAGTGCTATTCCTGACGAAATATCAGCGCATCTGGAATGATCGAGTGCTAGTTGCCATCTGGGTGTGTCGACAGTTACAGCGTGTACTGATGCAGCATGTGACATGTCCTGTTGCACATGCCGTAAACCCAATAATTAGCACTCTCCTCATAATTATTCCCCAGCTTATAAGCCCCTCATAATTAGCCCTCCCCCCTCCCCCTATAATCATACACCCTCCTGCGACTCGAACAAAACAATTAGGCACTGTGGAGACTAGTGATGGACAGGTATTTGCAACGCAAACCAGCCTTTAGCTCCTTTTGTGTGGCTATGGAATCTACACCATACTGTCGTTCTATGTGTCCTATGACTTTGCAATGGTCTTGGACTTCAACCAAGCGGACTTTCTCTACCCGAACAGCTCTGAAAACGCGCGGCTCACCACAGTCGATTACTACGTAGCCCCTCAGATGGCCCTGATCATGTTGGCCGTCGTTTTGGTGTTCCTCTGCTACACGATCGCTGTGTTGGGACTGAGAAGGCTCTACAAAAGTCTCGGTACACCTTTGGATTTTACCTGGCACATGCCGGTACGTCATGCATAGCCACTCTTTCCAATCTCTCTAGAGACTGTCCACCATACCATACGTCCATGTTCTAGCATAGTAGCAGCAAACAGAAAGCAGGTGTGTGTGTGTGTGTGTGTGTGCACCTTGCTGACTCTTCGGGTAATACTAAGGGTCAGCAATGATGCACAGATGATGACGCTCAGAATGTGCCGCTTCTTTCAGGCTCGAGCACTGCTCAGGAGCGCACGCGGCGCCGACGCGAGGTGAAGCTGCTGCTGGTGGGAGCGCTGAACGGCTCGAGTCTGCTGCTCAGCCTCAGCCTCTATCCCATCCGCGGCCTCCACCCCAACATGGGCGTCGCGCTGAAGGCTGCCGCCTTCTGGTACTTCTGCGCCAACCCACTCGTGTACTTGGCAGTGGACAGTGGACTGAGATGGGAGGTATCTTCACCTACCATTAGGCTATGAATATACCGAGTTCACTTCTGTAGAGGAATGTTCTCGGCAGCGCATGTGACCAGACTAAACGGAGCGTTGCAATACCTCAGGTGAGACGATTTGTCGTTCACTGTGGGACAACGTCAACAACACCACAAGTGGCAACCATTCCGAACACGACGCGAAAACCTTAACCGACCACCGACAACCGCGTCCAATGATTAATGGAACGTTTGCGCTCGCTTTCTTGCCAAAACCTTTGATCACTCTGACTCATAAGCTCGCTATTCTTTTGTGCGTCAGTGTGGGATTTGCTTTGTGATGGTGTCGCCGTGTTGTCGGTCGTGTCGAGTTGTGCACAAAAACAGCCAATTTCGTGCAGTCCAACTTACCTACACACAACTGATCGGTCACTCAACTCTTCCAGTTGAGTTACGGGTGGGGTGGGGTCCACTTCGTTTCAGGCGCGTACGAGTATGGCTTCCTCGCTCAATTTTGCTCGTCGCTTTATTTCGCTTGGCGTCGTGCTCAGAATAGTCGCCTCGCAGCTCGTGTTATTATGGCGGTGGACTTCCACAGTGCAAGACGAAACGCTTGAACTAAAGCAGAGCAGTTTATTCCAGCGAGACGAGTCGTCTAGACAAGTGTATGAAGCTGCATACCTCTGTCCTCAGTCCATTGTCCACGACCAAGTAAACGATCGGGTTGCCAGAGAAGTACCAGAAGGTGACAGCGTGCACCCCGAAGGAAATGTTTGAGTGGAGCTCGCGGATTGGATAGAGCCCGAGGATGAGGAGCAGACTCGAGCCATTCAGCACACCCACTAGCAGCAGCTTCACCTCGCGCCGACGCCGAGTGCGCTCCTGAGCAGTGCTGGAGCCTGAAAGCGGCATCTTCTCAGCACCTGCTGTCCGCACATCTCAACCCCCCCCCCCAAAAAAAAAGCTCTCAGGGACACGCCCCTTCCCAATCCACAAAACAACGATATTTAGCATTAATATTGTTTTTCTCTCTTCCCAACGTACCCAAATTCCTCAAATTTCCCCAATTTTTAAAACAATTTCCAAACAATTTTTTAAGTCAAACAACTTAAACAGAAAAAAAAATTCGAAATCTTGCATTTCCGGCTTGAACTGTAACTTCCTCCCACCCGGCTGAGCACTTGACAGATTGATCCACAAAAGTGGACCTTACCGAGACTTCTGTAGAGCCTTCTCAGTCCCAGCACTGCAGCTGTGTAGCAGAAGAACACCACTGCAATGCCCAGCATGAACAGTGCGATCTGAGGAGGTACATAGTAATCGACTTTTGTGAGCAGCGCGTTGGGAGAGTTGTTGGGGTAGAGAAAGTCCCCGTGGTTGAAGTCGAACACCAATGCAAAGCCATATGACACATACAATGAAATGACGACGAAAATTCCATAGCTGCACAAAAACAGCTGAAAGTCAGGATTGCGCTGCTACCAGCAACACGTGCAGTGCAAGGCATATCAAATGGCACCAATTGTAACTGTCGACCCACCCAGATAGCCAGCATCACTCGGTCATTCCAGATGCGCTGATATTTCGTCAGAAATATCACCGCGCTCATTCGATTCGCAGCGATCAGTGCTTGGAGCAAAATTGTCGAGCAGTAGGAGACGTCCTGAAATTGTGAAGAGAATCAATTGCAAAATTTTTCACCGCCCGATCACTCCAAGTCTCACTTGAACAAGATAGAAGACCAGCGCGAACGTTTCCCCTCCGAGGATCAAGGTGAAATGGCGGCAGAGTGACCTGTAGGCGCCCAAAAAGAGCGTGCAGGAAACGTCGCAAACACCCAGCGCTCGTATGAGCTTGTACACGGGCTGGTCGAATGGCTCCATCTTTCTGCAGCGCACCAGCACCACCAACACAGCGATGTACAAGACCAACATGGGAAAGCTGGCGATTGCTAGCGCGTCCCTATCGTCCATTTTTAACTACGAAGCAGTGTGAGCCTTAATCAGTGCTGAAAATCGAATGGCTGTCGGCTAGACTGCGCTATGCCGAATGTGGAGAGTGAGCACGACAACACAGCTGGAAAGTTACCATCAAACCATAGGCAAGTGGGCGAGCATTCGTTCCGTTCACTGCTCATTGTGCCAAATGAGACGCGCTGGGAGTATGAGAGGGCAGCTAATTAAAAAAAGCAGGCTCTACAGACACTAGAGACATAGAGACAGGCAGACAGAGTTCTGAGTAGGGTAACTTTACAGCTGCTCCCTACTGGCGGAGCCTAGCCATTCGATTTTCAGCCCTGATCAAGGCTCGCACTGCCTCGTACAGCGATGGACGATAGGGACGCGCTAGCGATCGCCAGCTTTCCCACGTTGGTCCTGTACATCGCTGTGTTGGTGGTGCTGGTGCGCTGCAGAAAGACGGAGCCATTCGACCAGCCCGTGTACAAGCTCATACGAGCGCTGGGCGCTTGCGACATCTTCTGCACGCTCTTTTTGGGCGCCTACAGGTCACTCTGTCGCCACTTCACCATGATTCTTGGCGGGAGAACGTTCGCACTGGTCTTCTACCTTGTTCAAGTGAGACTTGGAGTGATCAGGCAGAATCTAGCTTTCAGAAATTTTTTGAAATTGATTCTCTTTACAATTTCAGGACGTCTCTTACTGCTCGTCGATTCTGCTCCAAGCACTGATCGCCGCGAATCGAATGAGCGCAGTGATCTTTCTGACGAAATATCAGCGCATTTGGAACGACCGAGTGATGCTGGCCATTTGGGTTGGTATCAAATCAAATCAAATCAAATCAATGTTTTACTGAGTACACAGTACAGGGATCGTAAACCACCGCACAGGGTACGAAGGGGCGATGCATCATACCTAAATAACAGTTTATCAGTATATCACTGACGGCGTTCTTCTCAAACAAGGGAAGGTGGGCCGCCCAGCTGGCACGGATTCCAGGCCGAACACCGTGGGTAATGAGAGCGTTCATCCTTCTGCCCAAGTGGTTGGTAACTCAGTGACCTCGGTGGAAGAGAGTTGAACCCCCGACCGACCACGTGCGCCCCAAGCACGACGCCTTATCACTGGGCTATGCACTCTCTTGGTAGACACTAGACAGTAGCAATTCGTACTGTCCGGTGTGGTGCACGCCATGATATGCCCCCCCCAGCTATTCTAAAATCAGTCTTCATTTAGCTCTTTTTGTGCGGCTATGGAATTTTCGTAGTCCTGACATTCTATGTGTCCTATGGCTTTGCATTGGTCCTTGACTTCGACAACGGAGACTTTCTCCAACCCAACATCTCTGCCGACGCGCTGCTCACAGCAGTCGATTACTACTTATCTCCCCGGGTGGCACTGTTTATGCTGGGCATTGTTGTGGTGGTAGTTTGCTACACGACCGCAGTGCTGGGACTGAGAAGGCTCTACAAAAGTCTCGGTAAAGTAATCTTTTTTGAACGACTCTGAGGAGTCACTTTCCAAGGTTTGGGGTAGGTAGGGGCAGGGGCAAGTTCGAGCTGATAATTCAGCTTCCTAATGGAAGATTTCTCTGTCTTACACTATTTCTTGCCCATTGGCAAGTTCAAGTCGTTCATGTCCCTCCATTTATATGAACACAGTGAGACAACCTACCGTTTGGAAACTGAATAGAGTTAAACTTCGCTCGAATTATTCATAGAAGCGTCAGAAGTGTGTCAGAAGACGGACTTCTTGGGTTCTCGGATTTCGCGCGACGCTTCCGAAACACAAAATACAGTCCGACACGTAGGTCGTAGACTAAGACGACAACGACGACGCATTGGTTCTTCTAAATAAAGGAAATTAAGAAAAACAGTTTCAAAAAGTTCCGGTCCCTAGTCCGGACAGGGAGGGGGGGGGGGTCCCTGGTTCGGCTGGGATGGAGTTGAGAGAGTCAGCATAAACTGACAACAGTAGACCCTCCTCAGAAGACTGAACATAATTTGCTCCTTCTTCTAATACTTGTTTCATTCACAAAAATACCTTATAATTCCCATCACTCGATTCACTGCTGCCTTCAGGCTCGAGCACTGCCCAGGAGCGCTCGAGGCGTCGGCGCGAGGTGAAGCTGCTAGTGGTGGGCGTGCTGAACGGCTCGAGTCTGCTGCTGCTCCTCAACCTCTATCCCTTCCGCGACGTCCACCCCAACATTTCGATCGCGATCGACGCCGTCCTCTTCTGGTACTTCTCTGGCAACCCCATCGTCTACTTGGCAGTGGACAGTGGACTGAGGATGGAGGTACGGTACCATGTATGTATCTTTACCTGCCTACGGTATAATATAAAGTCAATCTATGGACCAACGCTCTCTCGAGCGCAAAAAGAACAAAACGGCTTTGCGGTGGACAGTAGACTGAGGACGGAGGTATCTTTACCTATCCATGAAGCCAACATCCACAGATGAATGCTGTCGCAAGCACGAAAATACGGAACCAACAAAACAAGTGTTTTTCTCTAGTTCAAGAATTTCGTCTTGAATTGTGGAAAAGCACCACCATAACCACGCAAGCATCAATTATTCTGAGAACGACGCAAAAACAAGTTGGGCGAGCAGCACCTTTTAAAGGAGCCAGGCCAGGCGTACTTGGCACTCAAACGCGTCTCTATCAGCGGGGCTTCCACTGCTTCCTTTATCATCGTCGTCATTCATCTATCGGCAATATCAACAAAATAAAAAAAAATCAGCAAACGTCGAGACGTTCGTCTGAACAACACCTCAATATTTCAGACGTAATCGGTCGAGATCTGATCCGACAAGTTATTACAAGACTTTCCTTTCATATTGACACGTTATTGTACCGTTCAAACTTAAACGGTACGTAACTCGTCGTTGTTGACTGACGTAACCCAGTTGAGACTTCGCGAAATGCGCGAAACGCGAAATGCGATACCGTAAACCCCATAATTACCACCCCCTATAATTATACACCTCCTAAGACCACTTTGAGTTTCTAAGCCACCCCCCCTATAGTTACGCCCCCTCCCTAAATGGGCCATCGTCTGAAAGGCAAAAATTTTCGAAGTGTTGGTTTATGTCTGGTCGTGGTCGCGTATGTGTATGCATCTACATGTATGTGTGCATGTGAGAGTGTGTTAGAGTGTACCAATGTAGGTGCGCAGCGTCTTTTTCCCTCAAAAATCGCCTCCACGCGCCTTTCCGCCCACAAAGCTTCCCACACATTGACACTTCCAGTTTATAAGCCGCCCTGTAATTACCCCCCCCCCCCCTATTATACACCGTCCTAGAGCTCGAACAAAACAATTAGCCCCTGGGGGCTAATTATAGGGTTTACGGTTCCTATGTATGCCAGTGTCCCCTTCGTGGCCCCCTTGCTAAACCACGACAGATGGGGGGGGGGTATGGCCGCACACCGCCATACCCCCCCCCCCCTACTGCAGAAATGGTTATGTGAGCCGATTCAGACCATAGCCACGTTCCTGCGTCAGCTACAAAGGATTGCAAACAAATACGTCCTCACTATAAAGGTCATGCTTAGAGCATTGACTAAACAGAAGGCCAAACTAAGAACGAAGACTTTGTCGCAAGATTTCTGAGCAATACTCCGTTCGGATGTGCGCGCAATCGTTTGTCGTCAGTTTGGAATTTCAAAAAAGCGTCCGATTAGCATTCTGTTTGATTTGACCACGCTAAAATTCTTTAGGTGTATATTAAACATCAAATTTAGACCTCAGAATGACTTCTTCTCTCTGTCAGTGCCTACCTTGTTGTGCTGGCGACGCGGCAGAGGTGATTTTCTTTTCTATTTTATTTTACAAGTTTTACCAACTTTTTTTTAAATATTCAGAGTCGAAGAACAGATCACGCGGCACACATGGGAAGGAGGGGTTGCACAGACCTCTTTGCATTGGCCGTTTTCATCTTGTTCTGCCTGGGAATGGTACGTTGTAGCATTACAACATTAAAAAACATGTAAAATTTCATTACTTTGTGATTATTCATTCTTTTCATGTCGTTATTCTTAGGCGGTTCTGGCCATTTTCTCAGTGGTACATGGCGACATATATCGGGTCGTGTACGGTGCTGACAGTTTTGGGAACACGTGCGGTCGACGCAATGTCGACCGTAACCTCTCGCTTTCCGGCATCGATGCCACTGACAAGACGTGCGTGCGTGCGTGCGTGCGTGCGTGCGTGCGTGCGTGCGTACGTGCGTGCCATCATCCATGTCGCTGTTGGAGTAAGGGCAACAACGCTGCGAGGAGGTCGTCAATGAGCCGTACAGCGTACCGAGCTCCCTCCACGCCTCCCTGTTTTGCGGCACATACGTTAGCCAAGAGGGCAAAGTCACAAGACATTCGGAAGAACGCCATCTGCAGTCTAGGGCTTCGACAGCACGAGCAATTCCATTGACAGGGGTTCTTCAGCTAGTTTGCCATTGGTGAATCCGTCAAAAGCATCGAACCCGGCACCGTGCGCGAGTGAGGCCGATTCTCTACCATTAGGCCTTTCGCTCGCTGCCCTCACTGCCCCAATTTCCAGCTTCCTCTTTCCATTGGACGTTCGGCGTGTCACCGAGTCAGCGTGGCTGTGCGTCGAACGTTGTCCCGACGAGACGCTGACGACCCCCTCGGCGCTGGAGGCGTACGCTCGGCGCACGGGCGTGCGTCTCTGCGCCTACGACGTCCCTCTAGAGGGCTACGACCAACCCGCCAGCTACCCCCGATCCAACATGGGACCCTGCCCGGTCGACGTCTATGCTAGGTTGGTCACAACTGACACTGGGTGGGGGGATTCGTTTTCCGCGTCACTTCCGAGACACGCCCCCCTCCCACCACCCGAGAAGTTTGTACCTCGTCACCTGCATCTTAGCGTTTTGCAGTGTTCTTCAGGGGCAAAATCGACCAAAAAACCCGCGTGACGTCCACCAAAAAGCATCCCCGTTAAGCAAAAGCACTTCGACTAAATGCCCCTGCTTGTGAGGGGTTGTGAGGGACCGTGCCGGTCACGGGCTTACAATTATGGTCCCGCGCAAGCAACCCCGTGTCGCTTGCGACGCATTTTTCTTTTTTCTGCATTGATTGCCAGCAGCTGCATAATTTAGCACGCCGATTCTCAATCGGTGCGTACCCTCCGTGCTTGCCGATTTGGCGACGGACGTGGCTCAGGCGGTGTTCGGCTACCTGAACGACGTGGACTTCTTGGAGCAGGTCGTGTCGGACCTCGCCAAGGCCTACAGAAAGATCGCAGCGCTGTGCCTGCTCGCCTGCGGTGCGTTCTCAGTACTGGTGACACCTCCTGGCTTGGGTCGGACCCTGAGGGTTGTAGTGAGCATGGATAGGTACCTGTAACTAGATCTGGAAGAGTGGGGGGGGGGGGTCTTCGGAGCAAAAAGTGGGGGTTAGCCGACCATTTTTTGAGTTATATTGGTACTTTTTGGTCAAACAGGGTCAACCAACATTTAGTCGCTTTTATTGTTTTGGACAGAGTGAAAGCCCCTTGGGAAAATTCTGGGGAGTGTTGGAAAGAATAGTGCCCCCACCTCTCCCCCCAGGTATGGGGGTGGGGGTTGGTGGGGTGGGGGGGGGCCAGTGGTCATAGCAGAATTTGATTAAGATGGGGAAGTAATTGGGTAATATTATTTTTGAAGGGGTATGGGTATGTGAATTTTTTGAATTGAATTTTATGGGAAAAGTTAAATTTATGATATTTTAGGTAGTGTTGTTGATAATGGGAAGTTAATGTTGGGAAAAGGTGATTTGTGTAGAAAAAATAGGGTGGAAAATTTTTAAGTATGTTAAGAATTTGGTTTTGGGGAAAAAATGGGGGGAAAATTTGGTTTGTGTTGGTTTATATTTATTGAGTTGAAATTGAGAAAAATGGATATTGGAGTTGTGGAGGTGGTTTTGGGGGGGGGGGGGGGGCGCCGCCCGGGGGTGGCTCATCCCCAGAGCATAGTGTGGACAAACAATATTCAATTGCAATACTATAGGCATCGCTCTCGTCTTGGTCTTTGCTATTCGTTTCCTGACCGCCGTCATCGTTTACGTCATCTTCGTTGCCGTTTCGCTGGGATTCGTCGGTGTGTTGTGCGAGCGTGCGTGTGCGATGCGTGCGTGCGTGGGTGCGTGCGTGCGTGCGTGCCTGGTAACTACTTACGTGCGTGCGTGCGTGCGTGCGTGCGTACCGGTAACTACTTCTGTGCTTGCGTGCGTGCGTGCGTGCGTGGGTGCGTGCGTGCGTACCGGTAACTACTTGCGTGCTTGCTTGCGTGCGTGCGTGCGTGCGTGCGTGCGTGCGTGCGTGCGTGCGTGCGTGCGTGTGCGTGCCGGTAACTACTTGCGTGCGTTACAAATTGTCTTTAGCCATCTCCGCTGCCTTATGGTACGGCTTCTGGGTGGCGAAGCGGCAACTGGACGCGACGGAGGGGCGCGAAGACGGCCTCAGGGCCGCCTATTTGGTGTCGGAGGCCCATAATGAGCACGCGCTGCTCGTCTACGCGCTCATCTCCACTGCCGTCACCGTACGTTGGTGCACGGACGCACCGGCACGCACGAACGCATTGGCACGCACGCACCGACACGCACGCACCGGCACGCACGCACCGGCACGCACGCACGCACGCACGCACGCACGCACGCACGCACGCACGCACTCACGCACACACGCACGCACGCGCCGACACGCACCCCGCGCGCCCCCCCCCCCCCCCCCCCCCCCCGCCCCCCACCCCCCCCCCCCCCACCCCCAACACCACCACCACCCCACACCACGCACGACCCACGCGCACACACGCACGCCACCACGCACGCACCGGCACGAACCGCGCACGCACGCACGCACCCTGCACGCACGCACCGCACGGCACGCACGCACGCACGCACGCACGCACGCGCCGACACGCACGCACGCACCGGCACGAACCGGCACGCACGCACGCACCGCACGCACGCACGCACCGGCACGCACACGCACGCACGCACCGGCACGCACCGGCACGCACGCACGCACCGGCAAGCACGCACGCAGGCACGCACCGGCTCGCACCGGCACGCACGCACGCACCCGCAAGCACGCACTGGCACGCACTGACACGCACGCACGCACGCACGCACGCAGCAAGCACGCACTGCGCGCGCGCTACACGCGCCCACGCGCGACACACACACACGCAGACACACGCAGACACACACACACACACACACACACACACACACACACACGCACACGCACACACACACAGAAACCGACACGCACGCACGCACGCGCAAAGCAGAGTCCCACGTACCCACGCTCCACCCGTCAGTGCCAACAAGTGTCCAGTGTTTTTATCGCCGCACTTAGGTCTTGTTTTGTTGTTTGAAGGTCGTCTTGCTGATGCTGGTCTGCTGCATGTGGGGCAGCGCCAAGCTGGTCGTGAAGCTCTTCGCCGAGGCGGGCGCCGCCATCCAGGCGATGCCGGCGCTTCTGGTCACGCCTTTCGTCACTGCCTTTGTCCTCTGCGTCTTCCTCGCCTTCTGGGCCTATGTGGCGCTGATGCTCGCGACGTCCGGTCGGTGACTAGTGGTGTAGCATCACTGCATTAAAGATACAAACACTAGCACGCTGCAACCATATTGTGAGCTTTAAGATGACGGAATGCGCCATGTGGCATAACTCGGCTTTGCTTTGTTGGTGTTTTTCAGTGCTGTTCGGTGTTATATCAACATAAAGCAGATAAATAACAATCTAGAGCCTATTTTGACCCATTTTTGACCAAAATGTACCAGTATAATTCACAAAATGGTCCGCTACCTCCCACTTTTTGCGCCAGAGCCCCCCCCCCCAACCAAGAAAGTACCATTTACCCCCCCCCATTCTTCCAACCCGGTTACAGTATGCTTTCTCTGTAGTAGTGTAGTTCGTGAAAAAGTGTCCGTTGGTGTGTTGCAGAGGGTCCCACCGCGGAACGGGTGCCCTCCGCGTCCCCCTACAGCCCCATCGACGTGGTCGTGGTCCGCTTCAACGTCAGCCTGCCCATGCGCTACCTCTGGTGGTACCACGCTCTGGGTCTCGTGTGGATCTCGGAGTTCATTGGCGCCTGTCAGCAGATGGTGTTGGCCGGCGCCGTGGCGAGCTGGTACTTTGCTAGGTAGGCGATTTTTCGAGATGCAAGTTCAACACCATATGGCCTAGTGGTAGAGAATCGGCCTCTTGCGCGCACTGCTCTGGGTTCGATTCTTGATGGAGCCACCAGATCGAGGACTTCCCTGGATCTAGATGGATTTTCTCGTGCTGTCGCTGTCCTAGATTACAGATGGCTTTGGCTAATTATGCGACTCTAGACAGGAAGGCGTCATGAAGATGTGTATGCATATGGGCCATTGACGGCCCCAAATCCAACAACAACAACAACAACAAAGTCCAACACAGGCTGGAATATATGTAGATTTGTGAAAAAAAGTGTAGGCCTGGCCCAGCACTGAACGCATGCATGACCCCCCAGGCATCCCATCTGCAAGCAGGACGAACGATCAATTCAGAGACAAACGCACGCTGACCTTTCCAATCTGCTCGAGTCTCAAGAATCTGCTGTTCTACCACTGCGGCTCGGTCGCGTTGGGTGAGCGCTCTTGTCGACTCATTAACGCAGTAATTAGCAATTGTACCAGCTGTGGGTTCGTGGGTGCACCACCACCATACCTGTAACTGGAGGGTGGGGTTCCCCCCCCCCCCCCCTTGTGCTGGGTTTGACCCTACCCACCCACTCCCCGACCCCCCCCCCCCAGGTTTGTACGAAACCCCACACAGCCCCCCCCCACCCAGAAATTCCGAAAAGTGTCTAGTGTTTTTACAATGTATTTTTGGCTGAAAATCGCCCAAAAGTGCCTGTTTTTTTTCTCTCCAGACCCCCTCCTACAGTTTTCATCCCACCGACTCCCCCCCCCCCCCTTCCCAGGAAGTGCTCAAACCCATACCTGTAACCGGGAATTGGACCTGGGGGGGGGAGGGTTCGGGCACTTTCTGGGGGGGGGGGGGGGGGGGGGGGGGGGGGGGTGTGGAAAATCTGGAGGAGGGGGGTCTGGGAAGGAAAAAATAGGCACTTTTTGGTTGATTTTTAGTCAAAAAGACACTGTAAAAACTTTAAAATAGGCACTTTTTAGTCAAAATACACTGTAAATAACCCAATATAGGTACTTTTTGGGCGATTTTTGCTCAAAAGCACCATACAAAACACATTACCATTTTCAGTTTCAAATTTCTGGGGGGGGTTGGGGGTGTGGGTAGGGTCAAAACCAGCAAGTGGGGGAGGGACCCCCCCCCCCAACCCCCCCCCCCAGTTACAGGTATGCTCAAACCCTCACCCCAGGTCCAATTCCCGGTTACAGGTATGACCACCACTGTCTAGTGGGGGTACCTGGTAGGAAACGAAATCCTCCTATTGCACCCATTGGTTATTGGAAGTACATCACACGTCTGCGTTTGGCGGGTTTAAGGGGCAGGAAAGTATGGGCATTGAGCAATTGAACCTCTTGCACCACCCCCCCCCCCCCGACCCCCCCCCCCCCTCCCACTTATGTGTGTGGTGTAAATACACTGGCCACACTGAAGGAATCGCATTCAGGTGCCTTCATCATTACACTCGTGAAGCTGCCTCGCCTTGTGCTGATGTACATTCACGAAAAGTGAGTGGAGACATTAGTTGATGGATATTCGAAACGTACGAATAATTGCATGCGTTTACGCATTCATTGTGTTTAACAATTGTATCTTGCAACTATTTCCACGGACAGCATGTTTTCATTTCATTTGCCCTTCAACGAAAATTCGAAAATTCGAGCTGGCAAACGTTCGTATTGGTCTCTGTACAATCCTTGCATGCATGCCGAGATTGCTTCCATCTTTAGATTGCGCCTTTCAAAGACACCCTTTCTTCAGTACGTCGCAAAGTGCTGCATCTGTCTCTTGTACTGCGTGGAAAAGTGTCTGCGATATCTGCACCATAATGCCTACACCATAATCGGTGGGTTAGTTCCCCGCACCGAAATAACTCCGTGACGCCGCGTAACACAGTAATAGGCGGATCCGGAGGCATACCCCCCCCCCCTCCGGAAATGATTTCGTTTGGGCATTGTCGTACCTGCGAATTTTCGTAGAACGCAAATTATTCAAACTTTCAGAAGGTGTGATTCCGAAAATCGCGAAAAGTTCGCCTGCGGCGCCATTTCTGTGTGTAAAACGTCAGAACTTTTTTGTCGATCAAAAGTTCAAAACCGTTTTTATCTACCCCAAATAACTCGATTCACGCTAGGCCGTGGAATTTGGCACAGTGGACAAAAGCTATTATGTAGCATTTGTGGGGGGTTGCAACCAACCACAGTAATTCCCCCCCCCCACCTTCTTATTTTTTTCTGGATCCGCCCCTGACCACAGTACAACTTTTCTGTCTCAAATTTCTCAGCAATCGACGGACGCAGTTTCTGTCCTGCGGCGCGACAGGCGTTCGAGACACTCGCTGGAGAGGCGGTTTGTTGTTTTTTTAGCGACATTTTGGTGTTTGCCGAAATTTTCGCATTTTTTTTTTCTTGCAAAACCTGTAGGTTCACGTGGCCGCCGTGAATACGGTGGGCGATTTCGTGCTGTTTCTGGCGAAACTCGCGACGGCGGCGCTGACGGCCGTGGCTGGATTCTTCTGGTTCAAGGTGGTGTTGGTGTGCACTGGAGGATCCAGGATTTTCTGACAGGGGGGGGGGGGGGGGAAGGTCAACTTTTTGTCACCGCAGCTTCTCCGAAAAAAATAAAGTTTTGGCAAAAAAATCAAGTTTTGGCAAAAAAAATCAAGTTTTGGCCTTGGCATTCACGCCAGCCGGTGTCGTATGTAATAGTGTTGCTTATATAATAGTGTGTTGCAGCAAAACTTGAAATTTTTATAACTCCTGCACCGCTGAATGGATCGACTCGAAATTTTTCACATCGATAGTCTGCTTGAGGGGAAAGGCCGTGGTCAAGTTCGGTCGAAATCGGAAGTGGCAATCGAAAGTACAAAATTATTGTCCGATTCGACCAGTGTTGCGATTTGTTTAAAGTACTTCTGCTTCTACAAGCGGTATTTGTTTTGATAGGAATCGGAGAAAATGATGGAATTATAGAGCCCCCCCCTTACGCATCGAACCGAGTTGCAAGAGAACTACAGCGCCGCAGGCGAAAAAATTGCGCTTAATCTAAATGAAAACGTAAGAATCGGCCTGCTTCGCCCCTGTGCTCGTCCTTCGTTCCTTCTTCTCCGCCCTGCGCTCTCCCCCTTCTTCCCCCCCCCCCACCAAATCTGAGCTGACGGGAGGGGGAGGCCCCCCCCTCTCCCCTTCTGGATCCGCTAGCGGTGGTGTGACTCGATTTGTATCGCCCCTTCCGGAGATCCGAATCAATGAGTGCCACCACTTATACGAAACCTTTTAACCGCATTTAGGACGACCCCGCACTGAATTTCTACGCCGCCCCACTGCTGCTGACGACCGTCTTCGCATACTTTGTGGCGCACTGCTTCTTCAATGTATACGAGGTGGGATCCACATTGTACGTATGTGACCATACATGTAACTGGGAGTGGGGGTCACGCACGCCATACCCCATTTTGACCAAAATGCACCAGTACAAGTCAAAAAGTGGTCGGCTACCGCCCAACTTTTTGCTCTGTGGACCCCCCGCCCCCCAGAATTTGGCTATTTAGCCCCCCCCCCCCCCCGCCCCACTCTGCCAGACCCGGTTATAGGCACGCTCTATGGCAGTCGAATACGATCCGTTCAGAATCTGAATGTGAACTTCAGATGACGGTGGACACGCTCTTCCTCTGCTACAATGAAGACTGCGAACTGTGCAAGGACCGCCCAGATGGCGATCTGTTCGCTGAGGAACGTCTGCGGGTCGGTCTGTTTGACAAGTTGTTGGCTGGGGCGTTGAAATGGGGGGGGGGGCTGGGCGGGGGCTTGCCCAAGAGCTGCAGCGCCCCCCCCCCCTTAGAAAAATGCGGAGCTTTTATAAAGGAGCAGCCTCCTCTTTGGTAAAAAGAATGTCGACTGCTGTATTAAAAAATACGCTATACTAAGACGCATTCCTTTATATTTTAATAGGTCGAGAACGTGCCCAAATATTCAGGAGGGGGGCATACTGGGGGGGGGGTTGGGGGCCCCGCACTATTTTTCCAACACCCACCCAACTCCCCCCCCCCCTAACCCTCCCCCCCCAGGATTTTCCCAAGGGATTTTCACTCAGTCTAAAACGATAAAAGTGAGTAAATGTTGGTGTATTTCAGGGCTTTTCAGTGTTATATGACCATAAAACAGCTAAATAACACTGTTTGGACCCTATTTATACCCATTTTTGACCAAAAAGTACCAGTATAACTGAAAAAAATGGCCGGCTACCCCCCCCCCCCCCACTTTTTGCTCAAGACACCCCCCCCCTCGTATTTGGCAATGTACTCCCCCCACTCTTCCACACCCACACACAGTTATGGAGGGGGGGGGGTGTTGGCGGGGCTAAACTTTGGAGTTGGGGATGGTACCCCCCCCCATTAGAGGTACGGAAATTAGCACTCAATGTGCGACGTCGACATGAGTTCACAGCCCTACCAGTACCACCGAATTTCAGACGTTTATGACCGATACACTGCGCAGTCGTCGAGGCCTACCAGCGCCTGACGACGACCTTGTCTACCGCGAGAGCAGCTTGTGACCAACGCACGCACGCACGCACGAACATCGTCACTTGTCGAACTTAACCCTTCACTTTGCTCCGCCGCGGCTAGCCTTAAGCCTTCGCAAATCGCAATGAATCGCTTGCTCTCTTGGCCGAACGCCTGTTGCGTCATACTGTTACCGTTTTGTGTCGAGTCGAACTGCATAGAAAATTGTGAACTGTCATTTGATTGTCAATGAAATTTGATGTCATTTGTCATTTTTTTTGTCATTTGTCATTTGATGCATGAAAATTGTCAATTGAACTCGTTTTGCGAGCTGAACGAAACGCCTAGATGTTCGCTGGCAGTGTAGTTTTGTGCCTACAAAAGCTGAAAAGCGCCTAAACTGCTTGTTTTTGGAAAATAATTATTTATGTACTTTTCCCCATACGGTAACAAGGTGGGGGGGCTTGGGGGGGGGGGGCAAAATGGCCAGATTCGGGAGGGGGGGGGGGGGGGCCTGGGAGCAAAAAAGTGTGGGGTATCCGAACATTTTTTGACTTATACTGGTACTCTTTGGTCAAAAATGGGTATAAATAGGCTTTAAATAGTGTTATTTAGCTGTTTTATGACCATATAACACGGAAATGCACTGAAAAACACCAACATTTACTCACTTTTTCCGTTTTAGACATGACAAAAATCCTTTGGGAAAATTCTGGGGGCTCGGGGGGGGGGGGGTGTTGGAAAAATAGTGGGCCCCAAAGCCCCCCCCCAGTTACAGGTATGTTTTACCGCAATAAAACGCCTTTTTAGTTAGAGAAGTTAGGACTTTTTTCAAACGATTCTCGTGTCTCGAGTGGATTTTCTTTATACAGTAATTGGACTGCAGTATTGCTCAACAGGGAGGGTTGGGATTTTCTGGGATTCTACTAATTTCACGGCGCTTGCGCAACGAAGTGTAGACGCCCACGTTTAAAAGGACATGACAGCTTTAGTGCGCAGCTCACAACTCAACTACTAGCTCTGTTAGGGTCGGGTCAACTAAATAGTCGTACAGTTCCCGTAAAGATGCACGGCGCCACGTCGGAGGGTGCTGCTGCGGCGCTAGCGCGCACCGTCCGGTCGCGTCCCGAGCGCGTGCGCAACCTCTGCGTGCTGGCGCACGTCGACCACGGCAAGACGAGTCTGACTGACTCGCTGGTCGCCGCCAATGGCATCATTTCAGGTGGGATTAGAGGCGTCGTCAAGTCGAGCTTTATGGTTGTTGTTGCTTGATTAATAGCAACGCTAGGAGGCCGTCAATGGCCCCTATGGCATGCCCATCCTGTCTTAAGGCAAAGCCACGAGCCACGGTCGTTCGGAAGAACGCCATCTGCATTGCTGGGTCGCGGCAGCGCAACACATTCCTAGTTCAATACTGGTTTGTGCTTGTGTGTGGCTCCATCGAGAGCCGAACCCAGAGAACCGTACTCGCAAGAGGCCGGTTCTCTGCCACTCTGCCATCCGTTGACCTGCCGTCAGGTCTGCCGACGACGACATACTTATGTTGCAGGACGGATGGCGGGCAAATTGCGCTACATGGACAGTAGGACGGACGAGCAGGAACGGGGCATCACCATGAAGGCGAGCGCCATCTCGCTCCACTACAAGGCGACGTCGCCACAGCCTGCCGCCGACGACGCCACTGGTATTATCATTGAAAAAGCATTGACATCGCCACACAGCACGAGCGAGACTGTAAGCAATCAATCGCTGTTAATGTGACGATTATCACATCCATACGTGTAGATTGGTCCAAAAGCCAGGGGGGGGGTGGCTGGGGGTTTCGAAGGGGGGGGGGGGGGGGGTTAGACCCAACCCGGTAAAAAATTTCCGGGATCGGAAATTTTGGAGGAGGGGTTGTCGAAGTGGAAGATTTCGCACCATAATAGCTCGTAAATCGGTGCTTTTTGGTCCAAAATGCGCCAAAACAACGCCTAAATAGCACTTCTTAAGCGTTTTTGGGTCACACTACAATGAAAAAGGACACAAAAACACGCATATTCACCCAATTTTTCAATAATGAGAGAGGGTTTCCCGCAACTTATCCGGGAGAGAGACCCGGTCAGGCCGATCCTGCTGCTGGCTCCCATAACGGGTGTAGTAGTGTAGTGGGGTTGTCACGCCTGCCTGTCTCACGACGTCTTGGTCGCGTGACTCTTATCATTGTCGACGTTGCAGAGGCCGCGTCGGCGGACTACCTGATCAACGTCGTCGACAGCCCTGGCCACATCGACTTCAGCGCCGAGGTGTCGACGGCGACGCGTCTGTGCGACGGCGCGCTCGTGGTCGTGGACGTCGTCGAGGGCGTCTGCCCCCAGACGAGCGCCGTCCTCCGACAGGCGGCCAAGGAGCGCCTCGACGTCCTCCTGGTCCTCAACAAGGTCGACAGGCTCGTCACGGAGCTGCGCATGACGCCCGCCGAGGCGTACGCGCAGCTCAACCTCGTCATCGAGCAGGTCGGGGCGGATGAGGACGACCATACCTGTGACCGGGGGCACCCCCAGTCTGCAGGTCCCCCCCCCATTCCTGAGACGATAACAAAAATGCGTTTCTGCAGTGTTTTCGAGCGAAAACCGATGGAGAGGTGCACATTTTCAGTCAGCAGCAACAACATTTGTATGTTTGCGTTTTACATTCTTACCAGTGTAAATTTTACCATTTGCCTAAAACGCATCGCCCTCCCTCCCCCCCCCCCCTTCCCCTTGGCCTGGCCAATTTGTGGCCCAACGAAGATGCTCTTCACCCCCCCCCCCCCCAGATTCAAAACCTCTGTTACGCGTTTGCTTGTGTTGGTTTGACACATCTCCTTCACACACACATACACACACACACACACACACACACACATACACACACACACACGCACACATATACACACACACCGACACCACACACACGCCACTCTTTCTCTCTTCAAGGTCAACTCCGTGGCCGGGGAGCTGTACCTGTCTGAGGTGATCGCGCAGCACGAGAAGGAGTCTACCGACGCGTCCACCAGTGCCACCCTCCCCTCCGCTGCGTCGGCGCCGACAGGCGCGAAGCGCTCACACGACGTCCGGTCGAGTCTTGTCGACAGCGCACCCTCGGCCCCTGCCGAAGTGGTCGACGCCGCCGCTGCCGAGGCTGCGTCCGAGGAGCGGCTGCGCTTCTCGCCCGAGAAGGGCAACGTCGTGTTCGCGTCGGCCGTGGACCGGTGGGCGTTCCGCGTCGGCGACTTCGCGCGCATCTGGGCGGCGAAGGGCGGCTTCAACGAGACGACGCTGGCGAAGACGCTGTGGGGCGACTACTACTACGACGCCAGGGCCAAGAGGGTCAAGGCGAACGCGTTCGGCAAGGGTGAGTCGTCGGTAATGTTGTACTAGCAAGCACTGGCACCAACAGCGGCCTGCGGAACAGAATCCGGGGGCTTGACGACATTTTTCTGACCTAAATGGGTACTTCTGTTAAAAAAAATGGGTCAAAGCAGGGTTTAGGTAGTGTTATTTGCCTCTTTTGCGGTCAAATAACATTGACAGGTACTGAAACACCAACATTTACGCAATTTTATCGTCTTAGACAGGTTGAAAGAATATGAAACAGTTATGGAGGGAGGTGGGGGGGGGGACAAAAAGGGGAAGCCCCCGCCCCAGTTATGGCCGGGGGAGGGGGTAGTGATAAGGGGTGCGCGCGGGAGGGGGCCAGGGACACCCGTGGTGAGCCACAACCGACTGACTTGACGTGCGAGCGCACGACATGTCGAGTGGCTGTGTTGTACCAAAGAAGCTGCAGTGCGAGAACAACAAACACGAAACGAACGCCGCCCTCTGCAGGCAAGACGCCTCTCTTCGTCAAGATGGTGCTCGAGAGCGTCTGGTCCGTGTACGACGCGCTGCTGCTGTCCGAGGCCGCGGACGACAACGTGGAGCGGGCGCTGTCGCTGGCGCGCTCCCTGGGCGTGACGCTGGCCAGGCGCGACGAGCGGCACAAGGACCGTCGGGTCCGACTGCAGGCGGTGCTGGGCCAGTGGCTGCCCCTGGCCCGCGCTCTTTTGGGAGCGGTGGTCGAGCAGCTGCCCAGTCCCGCGAACGTCTCCCCGGAGCGCCTGGCCTTCCTGCTGGGCGAGCTGGACGAGCCGGCGCCGCTCGCTCCCGGAGGCCTGCACGACCGAGGTCGGTCGGCACGAATCCTTGGCGACTACGTTTCTTTTGTTTGTTTGTCTGTGTGTGGGCCGCTTCTATGATCGCGGGCGCCTCTCCCCCTCTGGTCACACCTGATTGACCGCTGCTAGTGAGAGATGAGACCCGTCAGCCTGATCCTCCGGGCCCGGCTTTCCAGGATTGGCGACTGTGTCGACATCTCTGTCTTTCAGTGGTCACTCCCTCCTCGCTGCCGCCGCCCTTCAAGGCGCAGCACGTGCAGCTGCAGTCGCGCCAGTCTGTCGCCAGCACCGTCTCCATCGGCACCACCGACCCGTCCGTCTACGCGACCGCCCGGGACGCGATTCGGCTGTGCCGAGCGGGAGCTGACGACGACACCGAGCCGCCAGTCGTCGTCTTCGTCTCCAAAATGATCGCTGTCGACGCGAAGACCATCGCTTCGGGCGGCCGGTGGGCCAACGCGCCCAGCCGTAAAAATGCGTAGAAAATAGCTCCGGCGATTTCGCAGGAGCACCGGCTTCGCCATGCCCGGAGCCCGGAAGCCGGCGGAGTCGGCCGCACCTGCCGACGTCGACGGTCGACAGGTGCGCTTCGCCGACGGGCCGGCTGGAGCGGAGCCGTCGTCCTCGTCGGCGCCGACGGCGCCCACCCGCGTCGTCACGTTCGACGGCGCTCGGCCGGTTCGTCCGCCGACGGTGGCCGACGTCGACCTGGTCTTCCTGGGCTTCGCCCGCGTCTACGCGGGCACGCTCCGCGTAGGCCAGGAGCTCTACGTGCTGCCGCCCAACTACCGGCCCCGGCCCGCCGACCAGGCGCCCAAGGACCTCTATCAGGTCGGAGACTGGTCCGTTGTCGACTTTTTTGTTGTTTTGTGCGGGCCGCTTCTATGATCGCAGAGGGGTCTGTCTTGGGTCACACATCATTGACGACACCGCTGCTAGTGAGACCCAGTCAGCCCGTTCTGGAGGCTGTCTCTCCAAACGGGCCAGAATGCCGTCCCATTGGATTTGTTGGTCAGTGGCAGAGTCAGCAAACATACCTGTAACTGGGGGGGGTGGAGGGTTCCCCCCCCCCCCAGGTGCTGGTCCCCCCCCCCCCCTCCAGGTTTGTGCGAAACACCGCCCAACCCCCCCCCCCCCCCAGAAATTTTAAAAGGTGCCTATTTTAGAGTTTTTACCGTGTATTTTTTTACGAAAAATCGGCCAAAAAGTGCCTATTTTTTCCTTACCGATTCCCCCTCTCCCCCCCCCGAAAGTGCTCGACCCCCCTCCCCCAGGTCCACTTCCCGGTTACTACAGGTATGTGTGCAAATCGTGTGCACTCGTCGGTGCTGGGGCACGACGGGACGGTCGATTGCCTCTCAGTGGCGGTTCGCTCGTTCCGTTCCGTTCGCCCGGGGGGGGGGGGAATTCCGGACTAGGGAAAGCGCATCGTCGAGACACACCTCGCGCCGGCGCCCCTTATAGTCTGCCGCCATCGATTACGCAGCGTACGCGGCGCGGGGTAGACGCCCCGCATTTGTCACGCTTGCCCGGCCCTATTGGCAATGGGTTTGGCAGTTGGATACTCGCAGGGGTGGGCATGGAATCAGCAAGTAAGCCGACCGAATTTTAGGTTCTGCAAATTGCCAGTAGGCTCCCCTTGCAATAGTACCCGGAGGCTTCGTGGAGACGGGTATGCTGTATGGGCCATTGACGGCCTCCTAGCGTCGCCCTTGATCCAACAACAGCGACAACCTAGGTGACGGTGGGCCAGCTCTACCTGTTCATGGGCCGGGAGCTGGAGGAGGTGACGTCGGCGGCCGCGGGCAGTCTCGTGGGCGTGGCCGGTCTGGAGGAGATGGTGCTGCACTCCGCGACGCTCTCGTCGACGCCGCTCTGTCCGTCGCTGGCGCCGCCCCGCCTCTACGCGCAGCCCATTCTCCGCGTGGGCGTGGAGACCGCGCAGCCGGCGCTCATGCCGCAGCTGAGGCGAGGACTGCGACTCCTGAACCAGGCCGACCCCTCCGTGCAGACCTTCGTCCAGGTCAGCTGCGTGCCACTGCGTGCGTGCGTGTGTGTGTGCGTGTGCCACTGCGTGCGTGTCTGCCATGCGTGCGTGGCAGTGCCGCCTTTGATGACGCGTGCCTACCATACCTGTCACTTGGGGGTTGGGGGCCCCAGATTTTTTGCACCCCCCCCCCAGAATTTTCCCAAGGGATTTCCACTCATTCTTCAAAACGACAAAAGTGAGTAAATGTTGGTGTATTTCAGTGCTTTTCAGTCTTATATGACCATAAAACAGCTAAATAAACCACTATTTAAACCCTATTTATACCCATTTTTGACCGAAAAGTACAAGTATAACTCAGACTGGCCAGCTACCCCCCCCCCCCACTTTTGCTCCAGCCACACCCTCCCAGAATTCGGCCACTTACCCCCTCCTCCACTCTTCCAGACCCGGTGACCATACCTGTAACCGGGTCTGGAAGAGTGGGGGGGGGGGTAAAAATGGCCGAATTCTGGGGGGGGGGGGGGTGTCTGGAGCAAAAAGTGGTGGGGGGGGTAGCTGGCCATTTTTTTAGTTATACGGGTACTTTTTGGTCAAAAATGGGTATAAATAGGGTCTAAACAGTGTTATTTAGCTGTTTTATGGCCATATAACGCTGAAATACACCAACATTTACTCACTTTTATCGTTTTAGACAGAGTGAAAATCCCTTGGGAAAATTCTGGGGGGGGATGGTTGGGGGGGGGGAGGGGGTGTTGGAAAAGTAGTGGCGCGTGCGTGCGTGCGTGCGTGCGTGTCACTGATGCCGTCGCGCGTGCGCGCGCTGCAGGAGACGGGCGAGCACGTGCTGGTGACGGCCGGGGAGGTGCACCTCGACCGCTGTGTGCGCGACCTGCGCGAGCGCTTCTGCCCCGAGGCCGGTGAGCTCGTCGTCTCGGAGCCGATTGTCCCCTTTCTAGAGACGATTATCGATCCGTTAGTCGATGAGCAGCACTGCTGCAGATCGGTAGGAGGACGCGCTCTACCTTTAGGCCCGCCGTCGACGTTCTGCAGGAGTCGATCCGCGACCAGAGCGCCGCCGCGGAGTCGACCTTCAAGCAGCGCTGGAACAAGCCGGTCGGTAGAGGCGTCGACAGGGCTAGCGCACGGCCTAGTGGTAGAGAATCGGCCTCTTGCGCGCACGGTTCTGGGTTCGATTCCTGATGGACCCACTAAAACTCTTTCCCTATCCATAGGTTCTTTTGGACTGTCGCTGCCCTAGATTACAGACGGCGTTCTTCCGAATGTCTTTGGCTCTAATTCTGCGGCTCTAGACGGGAAGGCGTCATGGAGATGGGTATGTTCTAGGGGGCATTGACGGCCCCCTAGAGTTGCCTCTAATCCGACAACAACAAGAGGTGTCGTCGACGTCTCGCCGGACGAATGCATAGGTGGAGGTCGTGACGCCGGACGGCCGCTGTCGATTCGTGCTGCTGGCCGCGCCCCTGCCGGCCGGCGTGACGGACGTGCTGCTCGAGAACGAGTGCGTCGTGGACGAGCTCGAGCGGCGCGCCAGCGCCCGCTGGTTCGGCGGCTCCAGCGACGCCGGGTTTGTTTTCTTTTGTTTGTCTGTGTGTGTGGACGCGGCTATAGTCGAGGGGGGGGCCTCTCTCCACACTGGTCTGGCAGACGTGGTTGCCCCCCTGCAGTGAGACGCGAAACCCAGCCAGTCCACGGGCCGGACTTGTTAGTGCATGTCTTGTTGGTCGTCCCTTGGGCTTTCTACCAGCCGGATTGTTGTTTGTGGGCCGGTTCTGCGACCGCGGGGGCACACGTTATTGAGTGACCCCGCTGCTAGTGAGAGATGAGACACAGCCCATGCAATCCTGGGGGGGGGGCTGGCTCCAGCTGGGGGTGGGTGTCGTCGTCGTCGTCGCCGACAGGGCGCAGTGCTGCTGCTGCTGCAGGTCGACGGCGGAGATGCGATCGACCGCGTCGTCGACATGCTCGGCGGCGTCGTCGACGGCCGCGCTCGACGACGCCGCGTTCGAGCGCCGCCTGGTTGAGCTGCGCAAGCGGCTCATGTCGGCCTTCGAGAGGACCTGGCACGAGAGCCGGGGCGCGCCCACCTTCTGGGGCGGCCTCTCGCTGGCCGACACGCTGCAGCTGGCCGACCAGGTCTGGGCGTTCGGGCCGCGCAAGGCCCGAGCCAATCTGCTGCTCAATCGCGTCGCCGACTACCAGCACAGGCCGACCGTCTGGCAGAGGGGTGGGCGCGGGCTGGGAGCTCGTCGACACGGGCCAACTCTCTCTCTCTCTGTCTGTGCCCGGGTTCAGGCAGCACGTGCGCCTCGACGATCAGTCTGAACAGCGTGCGCGACTTCGACCAGAACGTCGTGACGGGCTTCCACCTGCGCTGCGGTCGCGGCCCGCTCTGCAAGGAGCCCCTCCGCGGCGTCGCCATCGTCGTCCAGCGGTGGAGCATCCAGCGACGCGACGCGCCTGACGGCGACGATGTCGAGCTGTCGACGGCGGCCGCCGTCAGCAGCCTGGTCGACGGCGTCGGCAGAGAAGCGGCCGACAGCGAAGCCGAAGTCGACGGCGCCGCCGCCGCCGACAAGGACAACGTCGTCAACTCGGTCTACTCCTACTCGTTGCTCAGTGGACAGGTTCGGCGTATTATGGTTGTGCGGTGAAGAAGACGGTTTGGACAGCCGGTTTTCTGCGTAGGTGCTGTCGACAGTCAAGGACGGCTGCCGACAGGCGCTGGAGCGCCAGCCGCTGCGTCTGATGGCGGCCATGTATAGCTGCACGATTCGCGCCAGCGCCGACGTGCTGGGTCGCGTCTACGCGATTGTCGGCAAGCGAGGCGGCAGGGTGGGCGTCTTCCTTGAGATGGACAGTATGACCTAGTGGTAGAGAATCGGCCTCTTGCGCGCACGGTCCTGGGTTCGATTCTTGGTGGAGCCACTAGATCGAGGACTTCCCTCTCCGAGGATTTTCTGGTGCTGTCACTGCCCTATATTGCAGTTGGCGTTCTTCCGAATGTCTTTGGCCAATTCTGCGGCTGCTAGACGGGAAGGCGTCATGGAGATGGGTAGATTGACGGCCTCCTAGCTTTGCCACTATTCCAACAACAACAACAACAACCACAACAACGGGCTCCTTGCTGGTGCAGGTGGTGTCGGAGGAGGTGCGGGAGGGCACGGCGGTCTACGAGGTCTCGGCCACGCTGCCCGTGGTCGAGAGCTTCGGCTTCTGCGAGGAGACGCGCACGCGGACGAGCGGGCTCGCGTCGCCGCAGCTGGCGTTCTCGCGCTTCGAGGTGGTCGCCGAGGACCCCTTCTGGAAGCCGACCACGGACGAGGAGCTGCTGCACTTCGGCGAGAAGGCGGACTGCGCCAACAAGGCGCTGGGCTACGTCAACGCGGTCCGTCGGCGCAAGGGCCTGCGGCTCGTCGGCGAGCAGGTCGTAGAACGAGCCGAGAAGCAGCGCACGCTCAAGAAGAAGAAGTGACGACGACACTGACACGAAGGCGACGACGAAGGAATGTCGCTGGCCGAGCTGATGGCCAATGTGATACTGCGCGCGCAGAATGGCGAATCAAAGAGATAGCGCGAGCGAAGCGATGTACGTGTAGCCTGTTGTTGTTGTTGGATCGAGGGCGACGCTAGGAGCATACGGCTATGGGAATGGCAGAACGCCGCTACACTACAGTTCCCAGACGAAGGTGGAGCGCCGGTTGCGGCTTGGTGCGTGCTTGTGTACTGGCATAGTGTCGAGACAACGCAAGGTGCATTCTGATCGATTGATCCGTATCAACGCTTGCGCTGCATATGACAAGCGGTTGCCACAACGCAAATCACATTAGTCAATTAAAACAAAGCACCTAAAACTTAAAAAAAAAAACTTTTTTAATTGTGCAACCCTGCCTGCACGTCCTCTACGGCCCAACTCGAGTAACCAACTAATTGTCTGTACAGTGTAGAATGATAGAATCCGGAGTCTTGGAATGGCTCTCGTGGTCTTGGGTGAGAGGGCGGGGGGCTCCCTCAGCCATTCCACGAGCAGCCAAAGTTCTTGCAGATGGTCTGGTCGGGGATGTCCTCGCACTGGAGTTTCGAGAAGAGCTTCGAGCAGACGTTGTCTTTACTGAGCTCCCCACTGCTTGGGAACTTGGAGAGGACGACGACCTGGGTGTTTTTGTCTTTGTTTTTGGGCATCCACACTAGGGATGAGCATGGGCCGGCCCGGCCAGGCCCGGCCCGGCCGGGCCCGTTTTGCGGGCCGGGCCGGGCCGGGCCTGCGTTTTGAGGGTGCGGGGCTGGCCGGGCCGGACGTTCTTGGACTGGCCAACGTAGTAGATAGCTACCTATGTAATGCATTGTAAGTATCGGCGACTATTCTGCACCGTACGCGCGTCTTTAGCGCTCAAATGGCGCAAAGGCCGTAAAATGGTTGTGGAACTGCGATTCTGAGAGGTGGACGCGCCATCCCGTTAAGTAAATCCCGCGAATTGGCATACGGTATTTTAGTAAATTGTGCACTGTAGTGACTGTACTTATTTTGTGGTGCGGGCCGGGCCGGGCCCTGCGATATTGAGCGGTTGGACCATATGTAAGACCGGTCTCTTTACAGTAATCTTGGGCACAGGCTGCCACCCTTTCTCCGACGGTGCTTACCCTCCCTTCCCCCATCGTACCTCGATCAGAATGGATTAGAATGGTTCCATTACGGTGCCTTTGCTTGTGTAGTGCTTGTGGAGGGTTCAGTTTGAATCCCTGCCACGAGTCAGTCACTCTTCAGTAGAGGTGTGCTCGGAGACTTAGCTGAGTTTCCTGGAGCGTGAGTTTTGTGTGTGTTGGGAGCGCGTCTGGAGTTCTCACTCCGGCTCCCTGGTGCAGCAGTGCGGATCGTGTGTTGCGGCAACGCCCAGGCCAGGCGGGTGCGCGCGTCGTCCGTGAGTTTCGCCGGCGGTTGGTTCGTTGAACACTCTCTTTCTCTTCTTCACCACCGTGTCCCTACGCAGCACAGTATCGCACGTCACGTGTACGCTTCGTCGTGTCGTGTGTCGCCTCGTTCGTCGTCGGACCAAACCAGAAGAAGCCGCTAGGAGAAGATCCAAAGCTTTCGCGTATCAGCACGATCAAGAGAAGTCTTCAGTGTCGATTCTTGGCTCGGCACGAGGTTATATTGGTTGAGTGAGTGAGATAGGTAGATATCGCCGCCCCAAGTCCGCGGGTGGGATAGCCTATCAGTGGTAGCGGAACTCCGTTATCACAGTGTTGGTGCCTTGGACCAAGCAAGGTATCACACATAGGTGTAACCGGGAATTGGACCTGGGGGGGAGGGTTCGGGCACTTTCTGGGGGGGGGGGGTTGGTGGGGGGGTGGAAAATCTGGAGGAGGGGGGGGGGTCTGGGAAGGAAAAAATAGGCACTTTTTGGTTGATTTTTAGTCAAAAATACACTGTAAAAACCCTAAAATAGGCACTTTTAGTCAAAATACACTGTAAATAACCCAAGATCGGTACTTTTTGGGCGATTTTTGCTCAAAAGCACCATACAAAACACATTACCATTGTCAGTTTCAAATTTCTGGGGGGGGGGTGGGGGGGGCGTGGGTCGGGTCAAAACCAGCAAGTGGGGGGGGGGAACCCGGCCCCCCCCCCCCCCCCAGTTACAGGTATGGGTTGGACGGGCCGGGCCGGGCCGGGCCGGGCCGGGCCTGCGTTTTGAGGGTGCGGGCCGGGCCGAGATGTGCAGGCCCGTGCTCATCCCTAATCCACTCACACACACGCGCGCGCACGCACCCTCTTGCGTCGGTTGGGGCCGGTAGACGCCAGGCAGTCCTTGTACGTGCTGCTCGTCCAGCTGTCAGCCTCGGTGAGACAGCACATCGTCTTGCAGACATTCTCCACCGCCGCCGTCTTGATTGTGCCAGAGCAGCTGCTGTCCCCTGGATGAAGTAACGTCGTGCGCAGGTACAAGAAAACAAGGAGTCGTACTCGTGGTAGACACGTGACGTGGCTGTAACGTATGGCCTAGTGGTAGAGAATCGGCCTCTTGCGCGCACGGTTTTGGGTTCGAGCCGGACTCACTAGACGGAGGACTTCCCTCTCAATGGATTTTTTCTTGCCATCGCTGCCCTAGATTACAGATGGCGTTCTTCCGAATGTCTTTGGCTAATTATGCGGCTCTAGAACTGAAGGATCGGTATGCTACGTATATTGACCGATGACGGCCTCCTAGCCCAATTCTAGCTCCCCTAATCCAACAAACAGTGACTGGGAGCTCAATGGGAATCAATCCCGCTACAACTACGGCCGTTCAACGGTTCACATTGTAGATACCGTAACATTGTTTGCGCCAATGTCGGATACCATAGCCATAAGTGTTAAGAGTAGAGCTGGCGTTTCATCATTTAAGCGTGGCCAAACCAACAAAAGTCTGGACGAAACGACCAATGAATGACCCACCGCCATCGCAGGACTCCGCAAGCCGTGTCATCATCACGACCAACGTCAGCGTCGCGAGCAGAACCAGGCTTGGCTTGGCGACCATGCTTCTCGCGTCACGAATGCTAACGTGCCGACGGTCGGCTTTCGCTCTCGTAATACATGTAGTTGGCCCTGTATCTTTTACTACAAGCACAGCTTGCTGGATATTCCCCAGACCGCTCGTTCTCCAGTTAGGCTCGTATTAGGCAATCAGAACCAAATTGAAAGAAATATTTTGATGAAACTGTAAAGCATCGGCTTCATTGCGAATCAGTGCCCGGTGCCTACTTCAAAATTCGCACGCACGCACGCACGCACGCACGCACGCACGCACGCACGCACGCGCGCACGCACGCTCGCACGCACGCACGCACGCACGCACGGACTCACGCACGCACGCACGCACGCACGCACGCACGCACGCACGCACGCACGCACGCACGCACGCACGCACGCACGCACGCACGCACGCACGCTCGCACGCACGCACGCACGCAGGAGAAAAACTGGAATCGCGTAAAACAGAAAAGGTTGAAGACCGAGAGCCTCGTCCGCCGTCCGCACGCCTTGCAAATGTTCGTTCGTCAGAAAGAAGAGAACGCGACTGCGAGTCTGAACGCGAGACAAGGCCGACACCGGGCGGCGCGCTGTGTTTTCTTGTCAGCCTGGAGAGACAACCGGTTGAGGGTGCGGTCGTCGACGCGGCGGCCGTCCTGCCTCCCCTTCCCGTCGATCGTCGAGAGAGGGTGCGCCGAGTGGCGTCGACAGGGCGCGCTCTTTGCGGACTTACGTACACATGTCTGTCTGTTGAAGAAACGACAACAACGACAGGGCTGCACACCGGTTCGGAGTTGCGGTCTTGGGAGCTGTGGTTCAGCGATCCATGTCCCAATCTTCATTTTGCGGGTGGGGGTGGAGGGGGAGGGACAGCAATTGGCGTCGAAGGGCGCGGTCCCTGCGGACTTGCGAACACGTGCGTGTATGTCTACTGCAACGACGACATGCGACGATAAACGAGGACAATGGAGAGCATACATGTAACTGGGGGGGGGGGCAGCCAAAATCGTGCCTCTACCCAGCCCCCCCCCCAGAATTTTCCTGAAGTTTTTCAACTTGTTTTTCAGCAATTACAAAAAAAAAGTAGCGTACTTTTCGTCTTTGTCAGTGTTTTTGAACCCCAAAACAGCCAAATGACGCTATTTATAGACTATTTCAACGCATTTTTTACTTAGGTATTTTTGACCAAAAAATGCTTATTCAGACACTATTTAGGCACATCTTTTCCTTCTGGAACCCCCTCCGTCTTCAAATATGCGTGCCCTCAGTCACCCCCACGTTTCCCAGAATGGCCTCCGACCCCCCCCCCCCTTCCCACTTCAAAAAACTCGGCTACATGTATGGCGGTGATTGCGATCCAGACGGTGAGCGGAGCGTGCGTACGAGCGCCCCTTTCTCAGGGGAGCTTATTGCAACGACGACAGCGACAGCAGGGGTGCAGCGGGCAGAATGCTACTAAACGGTAGCTCCCAGACGAAGCGGGGGCGGCTTGGTTGCGACTTTGCGTGTACATCTACTTGCATAATGCCAACTCTATGCGAGCAGCTAGACTTTGGCCGACACTCTGTCGAGCGTTTCAAATATGTTTCAAATCGGAAAACGCCAGTTTCAACCCGTGACGGTGGACTGTTCAGTGAACCGTTTGCAATTGGGAGTGTGTGTCGTGCCCGTGTGTGTGTGTGTGTCCCAGTTAAAAATCAGGCTTGAGAGGTTCTAATTGTACAATTACGGTTGTGACTCACTTCTCCCCTCGCTGCAGCGGCGCTTCGCTCTTTACCGGTCATGCACTTCTTCGAGCTGGGTGCACTACTTTGCAAAGAGCACCCATTAGTCGGTTCCGCTTTTCGTTGTCTTTTCCTCCTTCATTCCATCTTTCTCGGCAGAGCAGCCACCGTCCAAGTTTAGACTGGTTAGACTCTGTGCAAGACAGGAGGTTAGACTGCACTCTGTGCAAACATCCCACGACTTTGCGTTCCCAGGGTGACTTGGGTTCCTGCATTCTTGAGCAGAAACGGCCATGGTTTCTTACGACTACAACGCGTCCGGAGAGTTTTGCGAGGACTTCCGGTCGCTGCACGGCGATTCGGGCATCCTCGCGAGTGAGGCGCTGCTGATCCTGCTCCACGCCCTGAGCGTCGTCAGCAATCTCCTTCTCCTGTGGATGTTCTGCGCCAAGACGGTGCTGCACGTGCACAGCCAAGCCGTGTTCGCCAGGTTCTTCTGTTTTTGGCAGCGTATAGCGTAGAGGTTGAGAATCGGCCTCTGGCACGCACAGTTCCGGGTTCGATTCTTGATGGATACACTAGGTCGAGGTCGAGGACCTTTCAATGGATGGTCTCGTACCGTCGCTGCCCTAAGATTACAGATGGCGTTCTTCCCAAAGTCTTTGGCTAACTATGCGGCTCTAGACGGGAAGGCGTCATGGAAACGGGTACCTAATGTATGCTATGTACCTATATGGGCCACTGACGGCCTCCTAGCGTTCCTCGCCTCCTATGTAATCCAACAACAACAGGTACTTTTCCGTTAGCCGTTTGGCCGGTGGTAGGTACATGTAGTCGGTCGTCCTCTAGCGTGTGCGTGTCCAACGTCTACCTCTCGTGCGCCGCCAGCCTCCACCTGCTGCTGAACGTGGCCAAGGGCGTGGGGCTGCTGAGCTGCGCCGACTGGTACGCGGTGGACGGCGCAGCGTGCGCCGTCCTCGTCAGCGTCGTCGGCTCGGCCGGTCTGAGTCTCGTCTACGGCGTCGTCAGCCTCGGCGTCGAGCGCCTGCTCGCCACGCTCTACTACAAGACGTACGAGCACAAGAGCTCGGCGCTCGTCATCGCTCTCTGCCTCGCGCTGCAGGCAACCACTCCCTCCCCAATCCTTGCCGACCAGCAGGTCTACGGAATGGAGTTCAGTGGGCCCCGTCAGTTGGCTTCCCGCTCTGGGACGTGACAAACGCCGTGCGCGCGTCGGCGACCGCCCAGCGAGTGGCGGTGCTCCACTGCTCGGTGTTCGGCGTGGCGACGCTGTCGGCGACGACGGCCCTCCTCCTGCCGGTCAGCTTCGTCATCGAGGCGTCGGTGACGGTGGCGCTGGGCGCGGCGCTGGCGCGCAACGCAAAGCTGCGCGCCCGCGAGCGAGTCCAGGTCGCCGCCCAGGACGCGTTCCCCGACCAGGGAGGCACGCTCAGTCGGCGCTACCAGCTCAACGAGAACATCAGGACCTGCAAGGTGCGTGTGTTGACGGAGCTCTGCGCGTAAGGGCTGCAGCGTTCTCGGTCTGCTGCAGCTGATCGTCAAGCTCATGGTCGCGCACTGCTTCTGCTGGCTGCTGGCGCCCGGTCTCACGGTGCTCCACAGCCGTCGAGCTCGCGGCGGCCCTCTGAGCGAGGAGATCTTCGTCCAGACCATCAACTACGCAATCGGCGCCGTCGTCGGCTCGTACGGACTCGTTTTCCCAATCATTTGCGTCTGGCACTCGAAAGAGTTCGTGGCTAGCAAGTTCCTGCCGCCATGCTGCGTCGCCAGCAGCAGACGGCGCGACGACGAGGAACACGGCGCCGCCCACAGAGCGACCCAGAATCATTTTGAAATCCTGGAGAGGACGTGGAGGCGGCATTGAATTGTGGTTCCGTTCCGAGATACCGTAAACCTCATAATTATCCCCTGGTGGCTCATTGTTTCATTCGAGCTCTAGGAGGATGGGCTATATAACTGTAGGAGCTGGGCTAATTATGAGGGGGGAGGGCAATTAAATGGTTTACGGTATGAATTGACTCATGAAGTTAGGTAGGATGCTCTGTGACGGCCATTGAAGGAAGCCTAGTAGCGTTGCCCCAGTCCAAGAACGACAATAAAAATTGACTCGCCCCGTCGACACGCAGCGAAACCCGCGCCCTGTATGTACGTCAGTGCTGAGATTACACCATCGAATCGCGCTCTATGTACATGTAACTCCAGTACGCCCGGTGCAGCCCGCTGCAGTTGGTTGGAGAGAGGTCAACTGACTACGGCTGCTGTAGCGGTTACGCTCGCACTTGCCGCTCTGTGTCGCGCGCGCGCTGTGACGGCGTTGTTTGTGGCAGGAGCTATAGCGTTCGCGTTAGGTACGTACGCGTGTGTACTGTGTCTGCGTGCACGTGTCGAGTAGTTTGGTGCGACGTGGGTCTGGGTAGTCAGTGCCAGGATGCATGCATAGCGTTTGTCGTGCGACGACCACGGCAGCCTCATGGTGTCCACAATCCAACCCCCTCCACTCTACAATACGGTCGTCCCATCTTGCACAGCCACCCAGGGGGCTAACTAAGGCTGATTGACGGTAAACAGATGCGCGGGCGTACAGGCGTCATCCCACAGAAATCACCACCTATTGAGTTTGCGCTCAATTCAGCTCGAACAGTGGCGCTGTTGAGAGAAACACGTACCTACTGCAGCTGTACTCCGGGCTTTTCGACATCCACGGCCGAGCTAGGGATGAGCAGTGGACAACAGGAGGCGGAAGAAAAGGCGTTGTTGAGTGACAGGTGGAATTTCTGTTGCATGGTATGTCAGGTACAATGTACATACCCCAATACCCAATTAGCGTCCCGGCGCGTATCAGGGTGTACGCGTCAGCGTACAACCCAAATATGTGAGCACTTCCTCAATGCGGTTTGTAGAATTTTCAGTCGCTTATAACTCTTGATTGCCTGAACCGATTTTGGCGAATGATAGCTCAAAAGAACCGCCTCCTAAACCGGAATCGAATAAGCCATCCCGCGTTTCGGTAGTCCAGCGCATTGAGACGAAATGACCGAAAATGTTCCGAAGAAGTGGTGTTTTTTTTTCCTGTTCTGCACACACTTTTTGGGCCACCGCTCTGGAACGCTACGGGCGATTCGCACAAAACTTGGCGTGAGCAGGCGGTATATGATGGCAATTTGTGCCTCCAAGGGAAATTTCTTTAGGTGCTACGGATCTCGATTTATGGCCGATTTTGTTCATTTTTCTTGGACATAGCCGTTTTTTGGGCCAAAATCTGACAAGAGTACAACTCGAAAAAAAGCCGAGTAAACCCCCAAATGTTTTTTGAGTTTCGTGAACTATTTCTGAAGGTGAGTCCACGGCGCTTGCATGGCCTTTGAAATTCTCACCACACTTTGAGATATTGCCAACTCAAATTTCGGTAATTTTGGGGAAATTTTGTTAGCTATAGGCGCTTCAACCGTTCGTCGCAGGGCTGTGCTGTAATGATGAAAGTTACTCGTCTGGACCTGGAATAGGTCACTTTCGACAATGGGAGCGCTCCGATTTGATTGTTTCGCGTCTCGACCCTCTTGGCGCACCCGCATTTTGGGCAAAATTCGGAACTATGATCCTGCATTATTTTTAATTTCCTGAACGAATTCTGGCGCGTGATAGCTCAAAAGAAGCACATTCGAAGGGGGAATCGATTAAGTCATAACACGCTTCCATACGCTTGTGCATTACCGAGAATTTTTGGAGATGTTATGAAAAGTGGGTCCTGCCAAGCTTTTTGGTTCGTTGCCCACTCGCGCCTGCATCAATTGAAATGAAACCTCGCAGGCATCTATGCTCCACATCAAAAAATAAAATCCCCGGAGGGACTCTTGCTACATGCCGTAGATCGTGAGCTATGGTTTACTGGGCACATTCTTCTTTTTACCTTACCATGTTCCCTAAATCAAGAGGTCGCTGGTTCGAATCCCAGTAACGCCTGCCTGTGCTTTTGCATGTGTCCCTTTGGGAAACCCATCAGCGTTGCTTTACTGCAGTGTCTCCAGTCAATTCGACATTTTTTGTCTTTTTTCTAAGTTCTTTTACCAGAATTTTGGCAATTTTTTTTAGCTGGGGGAAAATATTTATGGACGGATGTTCGCTACAGCCCTGATACACGAAAATGGCACATCTGCACACCCGCACGCACGCACGCACAATGTGTGCAGTGGTACACGCCTTTCATAAGCTTTATGGTGCAACACTGAGCATGCTTCCGTTCTGGTCTGCTGCTGTGGGTTTGTATGTGTGTGCGTGCGTGAGTTTTTGATTAATCTTTCTTTTACGAAAAAACATTGTATTAAGGAAAACTTTGCAGGTGGCTGCAAAAAAAAGGAGAATATGTGACGCTCCTTTAGGCCCAGTTTGAAAAAACGCGGTATTAAAAGTTGCCACTTCATCAGATGATCAACTTCAGTTTGGACAAACCGTGTATAATCAAACCAAGCGCAGCAACACGTCACATATTCGGCGTTTGTTGTGCGAGCCATCGCACACAGCCACAACACTACTACTATCAATCCACCCTCACAAACTCTTTCATCTCTCTGACGATGCGCATCATTCATTAGGCATTGTATGGGTGGACAGACAGGGCACACAGACAAAGATTCTGCATAGATAATTTTGCTACCTTACCCATCTTAAATTTTTAAGACGTGGCTTGCCCTTACAGTAAGTGATATGCACCATCATTTCACAATCTTGAGTACCAAGTATACCCTACATTCAATCTTCGATTCTCGTTCATCTTTGTTCCGCTTCTGTTAGCCTGTGCCTATGGACGGAACTGCCATCTGTAGACGTCCACTCAAGGACAAGGCCCGCTCTCGTCTCTGAGTCCAAGGAATGAAAGGCCTCGGTCCTCACGCAGCCTGGACTGCCTTTCCAGTGATCCAAGCGAGCACAACAAACGCCGAATATGTGACGTGTTGCTGCGCTTGGTTTGATTATACACGGTTTGTCCAAACTGCAGTTGATCATCTGATGAAGTGGCAACTTTTAATACCGCTTTTTTTTTCAAACTGGGCCTAAAGGAGCGTCACATATTCTCCTTTTTTTGCAGCCACCTGCAAAGTTTTCCTTAATTATATTTCGTCCTAACCTTGAGTCCCCCGCCAGGCGCGCTCATTAGAAAGGAACCCAACGAAGGGGGTTGTTTTGCTTTTGCAAGTTCTTTTTTGCTGTGAATGCTGTTGCCATGTTTAGGATATGGCTAAACTCATGCAACTGATAATAGACTTATTGTTGCATCTGCAAAAATCTGCTAGAATTTTGACGCGTCACAGACTTTCGAATTGAAATTACCGTGTGGACGCTCGCGCAACGTATTGGTACTATAGGACTAGGTGTTCACGCTACAACGGCACGGCTCGACTGGACATTGCAGCGTCGGCGGCGGGTCCAGTTCGGACTGGCGCTCCATCATCTTGATGTCGGTGGTCGGTCTGGTGCTGCACACGCACGTGCTGGGCGTCATGTCCTCCCTCTGGCCCTACATGCAGTCGGTGCGCTGCCCGCCCTGTCCGTCTCCAGCGCGTCGGCACCGCATTTGGATGTTTGTTGTTGGATTAGGGGCAACGCTAATAGGCCGTCAATGGCCCATGTAGCATATCCATCTCCATGACGTCTTCCTGTCTAGAGCCGCATAACTAGCCAAGGACATTCGGAAGAGCGCCGTCTGTAGTCTAGGGCAGCGACGGCACGAGAAAATCTATCGAAAGTGAAGTCGCCAACTAGTTAGTGGCTCCATTAAGAATCGAAACCAGAACCGTGCGCGCAAGAAGCCGATTCTCTACCGCTAGGCCATACTGTGCGCGTTGCCGTGCTGCAGCTGGACAGTCGCACGACCGAGTCCTTTCTGGGTCTCGTGCTGGCCTTCACCAGCGTCGGCACCATCGCGGGCGCCGCTCTCGTGCGGCGCCTCTCCAAGGGGCCCTCGTCGTCAAAGTTTGTTTCTTTGTGTGTGTGTGTGTGTGTGTGTGTGTGTGTGTGTGTGTGCGTGTGTGTGCGTGCGTGCGTGTGTGCGTGTGTGTGTGTGTGTGTGTGTGTGGGCCGCTTCTAAACCTGTATGATCGCGGGGTCCCCTCTCTGGTCGCACATGATTGACCGGTGGGGGAGCGCAAAGCGGCCCTGGCGCCCAAATGGCTGCGTCCAATCGGCCAGCGTCCAACTGTCTCAGCGCTGGGACGACGCCCTCGCTCTCCAAAGGTGCAATCTCAGTTCGCAACAACGATTTTAGGCCTCTAATGATTGGCTCTCTTCTGACACTGGCGGTCAGCGACGCTCTTTACGTGCTGCCGCTGGCGTTGCCGCTCGACTGGCGCAAGTGGGCCGTGCTCGCGTCTCGGCTGGTCACCGGGTTTGGACTGGGTGAGAGGCGACTGCGCGAGCTGCTGACGCTGACAGGGTTTGACGCGCAGGCGGCGAGGCCGTGATCAACGCGTTCGTCGCCTCGGCTTCGGTGCTGGCCGATCGCGGGCAGGCGGCCGCCCTCGCGTACGGCGGCATCAGCGTCGCGCTGCTCGTTGGACCCGGTGGGTTGAGTGCCTGCTCATCAGCGTCAGTTGACGCGCCCCAGCGTCTCGCGCTCACCCAGGCCTGCAGTGGGTGTTCTCGCAGCTCCGCTACCCACCGTCGCTGCGGTTCCTCAACGCGCTCACGGCGATCGCGTGGACGCTGGCCCTGGCGAGCGTCGGTTGCGCGGTCGCCGTCGCGGTCTGGCTCCGCGAGGCGGACGCTGGCGAGCGAGAACGTCTACTAGAGGATGACGGTGCCGGGCATACGGCGAAAGGTTTCGTACGATCTCAGGGATCCAGAAAGGGGGTGGAGGGATTTTGCAGAAGAGAGGACCCTGTTGAACTTTTTGGATGCTGGGGACAGTTTGACAGTGGTTCGGGCACCAAATCTGTCTATTTGTGACAACGTCTAAATACAAACGAAGAAATGACGAAAAAACTGTGCTGTTTTTGGCGTTTCTTCTCCCACCACCTATCCCTTTTCCCGCTCTAGATTTCCGTTTTCGAGAGGGTGAATTCCCCCTTTTCCCTCCTCCTGGATCCCCCCACTGTTCGATCCCAATGCGCGTTCCGTTCCGTAAACGTCGCACGGAGCGCTTTAGCCCGGTCGTCAGCTGTACCGCCTCCATCTTATGACAAACTGGCGGTTGCCCTGTTGGTCTGGTTCTACTGCCTCGAGATGCTCGAGAACTGCATAAGCGACGTGTCAGTACGTGCGTGCGTGCTGTCGTGTGTGTCCGAATGCGCGTCCCAACTGTAGGGTGCTCTCACCGTACACGATGCTGGTGTTGGGGATGAACACCATTGAGTCGACCAGCTTTCTGAGCTTGGCGTTCAGCCTCTACGGCTTCTTGGACGTTCTCTTTCTCGTTCTCTACTTCGTCGTCGGCGGCAAGTTCGTAAAAAAGGACTCACTTTTTTCTTCAAGAAAAAAACAGTATTTTTGAAAGCGCGGAGAGTGTTGCAACGCGAGTTCTGTATCCCGCGAGAGGCTTTGAGGCGCGTCGCACCATGCTCATGCAAATTTTTCTGACCAGCAAGCACGGCCAATCGTGACAGCCCAGCCAATGAGAGCGTGCATCCCTTGCCCTAGGCGATTTGTTCACTCTGTGGTACAGGTGGGAATCGAGCCCCCGAGCAAGAAAGACCACTGAGCCGCTCGCTACTCGTGCACCAGTTTCCAGGAGCAAATTCCGGGAGCCCAATTTGCAGATTCCAGGAGCGCCTTTTCATTGCAATCGGTTTTATCGGTCACGCCATACAATACGTGTTCTTCTACCCGTTTCCCTTCTGGCCGCCCGTCGACTCCAGCTTTTGCGACGCCAACGAGCACAGCTGGTGGGCGCGTCTTCTTGAGGCTCTGGGGCATTGTGTAGCTGTAAAACTCGGTCACGACCAATGGAAGGGAATGGCCTTTTGAAAGAGGTGTGCCGCTGGAGCCAAAGAGGGGGCTGGTTATGGTTCACAACCCACAATGGAGCAAACTTTACCGAGCCATGTTTTCTTTACCGAGTAACAATATTTAACGCCAACTTGTGAACTTCGTGAATTCGACAAATTCTGGTGCTGGTGGGGGTGGGGGGGGCGTGTTGAACTTCGTCCTGGCGGTAGTGACCTCTGCCTCCAGCCACAGGTGTGCTCGTGCTTGTATGAGTCCCTGGAGACGCCTTTCAGGTGCGCGGGAATGACCCGACCGCCGGACTGGCTCTTCCTCGTGGCGCTGGCGACGTCTGCGCCTTCGTTCGTGATGGCCGGAGTGGCGGTGAACAGCCTCCTCACCAAGGTGATCGGTCCCAGGCCGCAGGCGGCCGTCCAGGCCTGCCAACTGCAGCTCGGTGCCCTCGTCAAGATCGTCTCGCCGCTCTTATTCGGGTGACTACTGTAGCTCAGTGTTTTACCATTCTACCAGTGCCAATGCACACGAAGTCGTTTCTAGGGGTGATGTGATCAAAAAGAGAGGACAGCCAGGGGGCACTATCTATGAGGGTTGCAATTTAAAAGAGTCAATGCGACCGGGCACGTGCAGGCCAACATTTGTAACTACTGTAGTAGACGCGCACAATTCATTGCAATTATTCGTATGGATATTTCTGATCGTGCGCGGTTTAGACGCGTAAATTGCCTAGATTTGTCCTGGAGGCGCTGGGACCGAGACCGATTCTCGTGGGACTGGCGGCAGTCATTTCGGCCAGTCTCCTACTGTGGGCGATTTTCTACAGAAGAATGATTCCATTACTGCAAGCAAAGCGAGCGCACTCTGAACAGGATCAGCACGCAAGTGATAGGCGCGTGCGCGCAACCCAATCAATATGAGGAACATTACTTTGAGTAGGTACCTTGTATGTCGAGCGATGCTGCACCGCCAAGAGGTTTGAGTGTCCAAAATTAGCATGCCACGATAGATTTCTGAAAGAATCTCACATTAACCCTGGAGCTAATTGTTTAGGTAAGAGGTAGGCTAATCATAGAAAGTGGGTAATTGCAGGGCTCACGGGAAGTAATATCCACAGAAGCCAACATTAGACACCGCCCGCGGCCCGCCCTGTCTATTTCAAATGTTGAGCTACATTATTTCAGTAAGAAATTCTGCGCATTTTTTTATATTTTCAGGTATAGGTGCTCGTTTTTCACGCCACTTCAGCAACAAAAATTCCGATTTGGACTCGTACCTTTTTTGAGAATCCACCCCGCCCCATTAGGAGTGCCAATAATTGGAGAGGCTAGGAGGCCAGCCAGACCCAGAGCCGATCTCCAACGCTCTCATCAAGGTGCGTCGTTTTATTCAATTCAGGGCGCTGTCAGCAAGTACCGTGAATCCTATAATTAGCCCCCCCCCCTATAATAAGCCCCCCTATAATTATACACCCTCCTAGAGCTCGAACGAAACAAGTAGCCCCCGGGGACTAGGTATAAGGTTTTCGGTATGTACATATGTATGTAAGTTGACGTGAGGATTCTGCACGTGCTCTGTTTCAGTAAGGGCGTGCAGAACAAAACGGTACAAAAAGGTGCAGGACGGGCATGATTCAAAAGGTGACAGCGTGTCGCCACAATGTCTATTGATCTGGCTTCTCTTGGGATGTTACAACAATCGCTTCAGCGTTTTCACGAATCCCCTTTCGGTCCCTTCGGCCCTGCGACGAGAACGAACCCCGCTTGAACTTCCTCTTACAGTACCTACTTGGATACCTATGCGGAATGCATCTACAAACTTGTCATTGTTGCACTCATCATGCCCCATACATAATCCGTTGACGATGCATGCAGTTAATGTACTCTGCCGTCTGCCATATACCGCTATTTGCAATTTTGTGCAGACTTCTGCACACTTATGATATGATTGTTTGAACAAAGCTACGCAGTGTCTTCTGACTACGTTAGTTACTGTATTGCGTCGATTCAAAATTTCAAACAGAACAGTGAGTGTAAAGCATTGAATGACCTGGAATTCCTGGAGGCCCTTTAGCTCCTGGTTCTCCCATTGGGCCTGGACGACCTGGCTCGCCAAAGGGTCCCGGAATACCAGGCTCACCTTAATTAACGCGATTGCGCGTTCTACGGTAGATATGGTAGTTTCTCGTGGTGAGCTGTACAAATTGGATAGTGTACTGCACATGCAGTGCACTGCAGAAATTGTACAGTGTACTAACCTTGTACAGCACAATGTTAGGTATTCCATGTGCATAGCGCCATGCACACTGTACCGTGTACTACACTGGGCACTGCAGTTCTGGTTTTGGTTTCAAACCGTTTCTGGTTGCCTAGAAACGAGTAGCTTTCATTTTCTGCAAGCAGACAGAAGACAGACGTTGTCTCATTGACTCCTGGTGTGAGTGCTAAAATGGCAAAGTGGTGCAAACCCGGAAAGCCTATGGGCCCTAGTTCACCGGGTGGTCCGGTCGGCCCCGATAGTCCTGGATCACCTTGTTGACCGGGTGGGCCCGACAAACCTATAAATCCGAACAACACTTTGCATTCTGCATGCTCGCATACTGCATGCATAAATTCTCGAAAAGCGGGTATGGCAGTTGCTATTGTTTTTTACTCGAGCGATCTATCATGTGCACTCGGCGCTGTCTCTTGCGCACACACTTTGAATACTATACATTGATGGGGTCCATCAGGCACGTTTCTTGGCAAAATATAAAAAAATAGCATAGGTATGTTCCTAAATTCTTCCATTAACTCACCTTGAAGATTGTCCAGCTGCTCCTTCAATCCGGCAACTCTCTCGGCCAACTCGCTCAGGGTCAGGTCTTCATCGATTGTCGCTAGTGCAACCGCACATAGCAGTGGGAGTAGAGCCAGAGCTTTCATTTTGTCCTTGCCAGTCTCGTTTCGAGGAACTTGCACAATTGGCTATACTCTGCGTGTGGACCGATGCGCAAAGTCACACTGCGGCCAACAACGATGGATTCGGCTTCGTTCGCCAGAGGCAGCAAGCTTGTTTATAACTTGAAATTGGATCTATGCGAAACACTGTTCCGCCAGGTCACGCCCGCGGGTGCACAGTAGACGGCGAACCAACCTCCAAAAAAGAGCGTCCTTGCTTTACGCTCAAAGAATCACACGTACGTATGGGTAGGTACCATGCAGGGTGGCATGAGCACAGCGTGCACTGCGCATGAGAGAGCGCGCATGCACTCAGAGTGTTGTATTTTGTGCAGTGGACGCGATTTGTCCTCTGACATTCACGTATGTATCTACGGGCATCTGACATCTTGCGAGCGTTTTCTTAAGCAATTCAGCGCTTTGATCGAAATTGGACCCCCCCCCTCCCCGAAATAAATACTGGCTACGCCACTTTGGGAGGGGGCGGCGCTTACCATCGGTTACAGGCCTGGGACAACCTAATGATTCAATGGCGCGTGATTATTCAGCGAGCGAGTACTGCCCAAGCGATGCAGCGACCACACCATTATATCACCAAGCGTATATCACCATTTCCTAGCATCAGTTGTTGCTCTTGCCACCGCATGAATCGCGTCAACCCGACTCTCCTGGAGGGCCCCTCAGCCCTGCAACAAAACAAAACGTCTGTTCCACGTTCTACTCAGCCTTGAATTCTTCAAATTTTTTAATCTGATGTTAGTTTTTCATACTGCACCTGGCATCCCGGGGTGCCCAGGAGGTCCCATGGGGCCTGGAGGGCCTGGTTCGCCCTTCTCTCCTGGCAGTCCCGGTTCTCCGCCCCGGCCAGGCATGCCTGTCCGACCTGAAAGTGAACACAGCTGCTGCAATGCCCAGGAACAACGACCAATGCTGGCAAGGTCTGCCTTGAAGTTGGTCCAACTGGAGCTCAATGGCCTCCAGTCTCGCAGCCAGCGCGCCCAGTCCTTCGTCCGACACGCCGAAGCCGAGCGACAGGCCGCACACCAGTGGCAGTAGAATCAAAGCCCGCATGGTCTCTGTTCTTCGCTACTTTCGATACACGAACACAATGCACTACCGGACGTATGCTGCGTGTATATAAGCAAAGCGTGTCTTGAATGGGGACGTGATGAATCGCTGCAGATGTGACAAAACACGAATCACTTGGCGAATAAAGAACTGCTGCACAGGTCTCTTTACAATTTTTTTTTACAATAGAGGCGCCTATTTTTGGCGGAATAATGTAACAATGGAATCGGATGATTTGACAGGCAGTAAACACGATCACCACCACGCAATGTCCCTACGGTAACGAAAGAACGAGCCACTCATGCCAATGGCGACAGAGACCGATGCCCAATTTGCAAATGAGACCGTATTCCTTGACAGCGTGCCCGTACGCGCACTCACATGTGAGGTCAGCGGGACCCATTACTGTGCTTTTTTTGCGCATGGGTGGATACTGTGCATGGAGATACTGGCAGTTTTTTTGTTCCAGTTCAGACATTTGCGTGTCACAGCATGTCACTCCATCGTCGACTCGCTGTTCCAGCTCCAA